>JASANF010004967.1:0-10667 GCA_030248245.1 Trissonchulus sp. WLG1_4
TTAAAAATGCTTTTTCAAATGATGTGTACATTATGGGGGTTACCTCAAACGACTAAGCTGCTATGAAGCAATGAAGTTCCCTACATACACTTTTTGGTCAGACTATAGAATTTTTTTCGTAATATGTGTCAGAACCTGAGTCGATTGTTTTAGGGTTTCTGGTTTTGAACTATTATTTTTGATAGTTGTTTAAGGAGCGGCGTGAAAGAGAGCAGCAGGATTTGGAATTCGCAAAAGAACTAGCGGAAGAAGAAGAAGATTTTCCTTGAAATAAATGACGCTTTGTTTTTTGAAACTTTTGTATTAGTACTATTGTTTCGATTATTTAATATGGCCTTTGTGATATTTGTTCTTTGTTTGTTTGGCAAATTTGAGATAAACACTTGGTATAAACCATAAAAATGTTTAGAAAACGATTTGTAATTTGTAAAATTTTTTCAAGTTGAACGTTGGACGTTTCACTTTAATAAAGGATTTGAATGATAATGATTTCACATAAATATGATTTGATGAAGCTTATCTTTGGGTGGTAATATATTTTATAGTTTGTCAATGTACTCATGTGTTTTTGACAACACACTTAAAATTTCACTATTATGTCGTCCTCGCGTAAATTTTAGTGTAGTGGAAACTTAACTGATTCATTTTACAAAGTTTTACCACAGCTTCATTGATTATTTGTTATACGGCATGTTTGATGTAATAAAGTATTTACTCATTGGTGTGACGGTTTGAGTGTTTTTTACCACGCTGTTCTGTTTTTGGCATGTTGAATGGTTCATGTTGATCGTCTATTCCGCTTATGCGCAGGAACTAGGAATACTTTTTCCACTAATTGTTTCTATACTAAAAATCTGAGCAACAAATGTTGCACCTTGATTCTGAAAGAAACACGCCAATTTATTACGAAAACACCGAATTGCAACCATCTAGAGTATAAGGAGTAGTTGCGAAAGTCGCGCCAGTTACTTTATTTCAGGGTTCAGAAATTTTTGGTCAGACTTTAGTGTGTTGAAAACGAGAGCGCATTTCTTGTTTTGTTAATTGGGCAACGGCCGAGACTGCACCACCAGAGTGGGAGTCTTGCTATTTTGAACCCCGGCCCTATGTTCGTAACCTATGCCTAACCCCCCCTATGCCCCTAACTTATTTTCTTCTATGTTTATCCAGGCATAGAATGACAAAAATCCGGGGCAAGATATAGTTTTGGTGGAACAACTATTGTCCTAGCAGCGACTTAGGCGTCTGATACCAAGCCTAAACTGTCAAAATTTGAGTCTAGTTGACCCTTTTTTACACAGAATACGTGCTCTCTGTAGGTTTTTAGTTATGATATACCTGAGCAACACTACTATGTTGTCTATACTTTTCAGATTTACGATGTCCCAGCTTTTGCAGAAGCTGTCGTATATCGCTCAGGATTTGAAAATATTGCTAAATTTTTTCAAAGGTGTGTGTAACTTATTCGCAACTTGAAATGGTAGGATATTATGTAAACGGATCATTTTATTAATATGAATAATATGCGCTAAAGTTTCGGGGTTTATTGAAAATTACTTCAAATTACTAGCTACAATTACTGCATAGTAAAAGTAACACTTTTGTCTCTGTGTAACTTTTGCTAATGAGTTACACTTAACTCAGATTCAGTAGCTAGATTATTATTAAAGTTAACTTGATACTTTATAACAATGACCTATTATGATTTTGGTTATGGATTTACTCTGACAGCAGTACATATTGGTTTGCCATCAAAAATTTGAGCAGTTGATTATGCATGTTCAGACTGAGAATTGAAATATCGTTTGGGTAAATTTTTTTTTACTAAAAACAGTACTTAAAATTTTTTACTTGATTTCAGGACCTCCGTATTCTGGCTTTGCCTTGCATGAGGCTATTGCCCCCTCCTTTTTCGGAGCCTCGCAAAACAGTGCAGGTTCTTGGAGTTTACCAGAGTTGTCCGTTTTGTGGGGAGTTCCTATCTCCAAAACTACACGAGGTCCGTATCTAGAGTTTCTTTTTGATAACGTTCGTAGTCGTTGCCGTTCGTAGTTTAGTGTTAGCCTTCAATTCTGGCGATCACAAAATGGTCAAATAGAACTGAAAACGAAATGGCCTAGCTTAGTTTCGCCGCTACTTGGTGGTCAGATAACTACTGCGGAAGACGTGCGTATTTTTTCTTAAACTGCGTAAATTGCGCAAATAGTATTTTATTTTACTTAAAAACGCTACACCCAGTTACTCCAGGTCATTTTTTCTGTTTTCGGTTTTTAAAGAGGACGAGGAGGGCTTATAAATTTAAATTCCATTTCCTCCCTAAGGCCTAGTCGCCTTAAACTACAGTTTTTTGCGTTTTCCATGCCTGAACACTGAACAGTAAACTCATCAGATTTATCTGTAGTCCAAAATAGGCGGTTCAGGTAGCACAGAAATGAGTAAAAAACTGCAAATCCCCAATGTTTAACCACAAATTTTTTGTTGCGGAAAATATGGGAGGAGGAGAGGACAGAAGAAAAGAGGGGGTCGACCAAAAGTGATAGCAGGCCACCCCACACCTGCCCACAGAAAAGTGTCAGCTACTGTACATAGAGTCCTCTAATGTCGTTGATTGGTAACGCTATTACCTTAATTCCAATTGATGTCTCAATAAAATAGATTGAAACTAGCGTGTTTTTAGATGTCAAATTGACCCGACTTCGCAGTGCAAATCGATTGTACAAAGCTAAGCAGAATATCAAGACCTGTCAGATCTGTGGCTCTTGGCATGAACTTCATACCATTTGTGGTCAGTTGCCTTGACTCTGTTTCTAAAACATGAAATGATTCATTTGAATCACGTAGTTAGGAGTTGATGTGTCCTAGTCTAGTTTAAGGGAACCTACCAAAACCATACCACAACAGACTCTAAGTTCGGCGTGCTCCTTCAATTACGTGCCGTGTTCTTAATCTCAAGTATTAATCTTATCGGATAATAAATTCGGATATAGCTTTTATTTTTTCACAAGTTTTTTAAGAATTCGTATGTATGTTCTGCTTAGTAAATTCATCGAGATGTTTTTATTGTCGACACCTTTCACACTTTCACAGTATTTTTCAATGTATTTATATTACTGTTTGCTATTTAGTAATTAACACTCACAGGGATATATTAATATCTAACGGTTCGTGTTCGTCCGGCTATTTTTCAGAATACGGTCTTGCGGGCGAAACTAGGTAATCATAGGTTTATACGGTAGCAGACTGTATTGAATTAGTGTTACGTTATAGGCAACTGCTACAAGAAAGTACGTGACGAAACGGAAGCCATCAAACAAAAACTGCTTAGCTTTAATCCTTTAGCTGGTGAAATACCGGACAAAGACGCGGTGGTAGTTTATAGTGACGACAAACCGAGCGAATTCTGGCGAGGAAAGCGAATCATTGAGATGAAAAAGCCCAGACCAGCCTGGTTTAGCCCGGAGCTGAAACAGAAATGGTTTCGCAAAGAAGACGAGACGACGCCTAAGGCTATTCCTGCGGCCGATGATACTAAAATGTGAATTGTGCGAATGATTATATTAATTAGAACGTTTAAAAATTGTTTAATAATGCTTGTTGATTTGTATCTTGTTTGTGTAAATAAATTATTTTTGCAGTTTGTTGAAAGTGTTTTAATGTACATTTAAACTGGTTGATTTCCTATGCATTAACTTTACTTATGGTTTATTGTCGATACGACGAAATACTCGCTCGTATGACTATTCCCTCATAGCTATGTAATCGGCCGGAACGATGCTCCGGCCTAAATAACCCTTCAACTTGTTGATTGCCCCCTTAAATGGATGTGTCTTGATGTCAGGGGGGGGTACTCTTCCTGAAATCAAGACGTTAATGCACTATTTCAGCTGGAGCATCGTTCCGGCCGACAAGCTAGAATAGGAAAGAGTGTCATACTCTTCCTTATTATGTAAATACTTTTGGTGATAGTGTCTCTTGTGATGTTAATGTTTTAGCCTGAAGTTTAGGGTACAACGGTGTAAATGAGTTAAAACTAGGCAGCTCTTTCCATTCATTCGAAATTTCCATCAAACCTTGTGGTTGCTGGCTTGCTACTACTAAACCAAGCTAATATACCTAATTATAATTGTTTGAGCTCCAAGTTTGACCTTCGGTTTTTTTATCATAGATACTTTACCCAGTCGCGCATAATATTCTTACCAACGTCAGAAGAATGACTCAAGCATTTTACATCTTTTGCTTCGTCGATGAAGTGCTGAGACTCGGACTGCGGAACTGGAACAAAAGAGACGGTTCAAAAATGGTTCGATGGCAGACGATGGTGACCTGACGGGTAATGGTTTTCGCTTTTTACGTTTTGTATGGAGCGCGGACAGCTAAGAGTGTTTGTAATGTGTATAGCAGCTGTTTTGCCGATTCGCCACTTAATATAACTAGTTCTGGCTATTTTCAAATGGTCAAGCAGTAATAGCAGATTTTTCCTGCCGCCGCCTCAGCGGCGGCAGGTCTTTATACTGCTTTTTGGCATAAGCTGGCCACGAAGCAGTTTGTATGATTTGCGTGTTCAAATTTTTGTTTGTCGGGGGCTTATTTTTTAAAGTTGCTTACAATTGTATGAAAACTGCAGTACAATTTTTAATTGTTATAAGTTAAAGTTGTATAAGTTATGTTATTGCTGTAAATGCAATTTTTATTTTTAGTAATCTATGAGATAGGGTTTTGGAGTTTTAAGCTATGATGCCCCCTTGGCCATAATTTCGATGTGGTGTGGCGGTGTTGTCATTTTTCCTGTTGCGGCACACCGCAACAGGTTCTTATGATGACCCTGGATGATAACGTAAGGCTGTGTGATAAAATTAACTATTGATGTGTGTGCGTGTGTGTCTAATCCTATGATAACGTAGCTTCTGTAAGATGATGTGTGAAGTTGCAACGTACAGCTTGGTGAAGGCTGTGTGTGCGTTTGTGTGTGTTTTGATTAAAGTGATTGCGTGGATGTACGTGAGCATAAGTGTGTTTGCGAGTTGTGTCTGTTCATTAGTTGAATGTGTGCGTTTCATTGTCGATGTTAACCCATATGATTTGGGTATAAGTTAAATCAAGCTCTTTATCTCACATATTTTTAATTCTAATTGCTCCACAAATTTCCAAGTGAAATCTACGAACTGTTACCGAAGAATAACTGTGTGTCAAGTTTCACGGTTTCAACTCGTTTGATTCAGGTATGAATCAAATCTAGCTCTATGCTCAAGCAATTTGTCAGTCCTATTTAGAACTGCTTCGGATTTTTGCTGATGCTTTATTTTTAACTGTCAAGAATGCATACTACGTTCACTGGGTGTCGTTGGCAAATTTTAAGTTTTGGTTAATACAAAAGTTTGAGCCCGGTTCTTTATGTAATTCATTGGCAAGTGGCATTTTGGCATTTACGGAAAAATGACATTATAACCAAGCAAAGGGTTTATAGTCAGATTTTTACATTTTGTTCCAGTATGTGAAGCAAGGGTTTTTAACTAAACACATTTTGCACAAAAATGTAGAGTTCAGCATATATTTGTCTCATGCAATAAATTTATAAAAATAATTAACCAAGTGGGTGAGAGAAATCGAGCCATTAGCCTCGCTATTGCCGTCCGCGTATGTTTGCTTGGAGAATTTGTTACTTGGAGGGTTTGAAGAATTGGACTTGGCAAAACTGCTGGGCGAAAACTAAAGCTAAATAGTGCTCCTTATAGTTTCTGACAAAGATGTTTTAAAATTCAGTGTGCATTTGTATTCTGCTAGCATATGTTTGCTAATTTTTCAATTATGCTTCCACAAAAGCGCACGAGTCACTAAGTGAAATTTACAAACTGTTTCTGCAGGAAAACTTAGTGATAAGCTTGCCAGTTTTATCCCGTTTGATTCAGGTATGAATGAAATCCAGCTCTTTACTCAAGCAAAATGCGTTGAAGTTGCGTTTGAATTGAATTGAAGTTGAATTGCGCCATAGTGTTTCAGTCTTCCTTAGGGGGTAGTGTCGCGAAAACAGTCGATTTTGCGCGACTATAAAACTTTTGCAGTGAAAGATAGGTTATCGTTCTTTATATATTCTGAAAATATGCTTCAAGGCAAATATTTTTGCTAAGCTTCAGCACAACTGATGCAGCATACAGTTAGCAGTGAAGTCGCAAAGTCAGAAAAATGACGTTTTGAAAACGTATTCACATTCAATAATTTCGTCACAAACAAGCAGGCCCCAAAATGGGGCAAGGTTCCTTCGCTGAGTTGAAATTCGCTTATTTTACCATTGAGATTTCAGCTTCAGCTTTACTTGCTTGTATTTCCATGCATAGAATGCACTAATGTAGTTGATTTTGTGTTGAAATCACACTATAAATTCAACAATTTTTTCAAAAAATCATGCCATATTTGCTGGAACTGCTCGTGATTACACAGCACACAGCACGCACTCGCACATTTGACAAAGAAAACTCCTGTCAAGACAGTTTTTGCTGACAAAAGCTGCGTAAATTTTTTGCAAAAAAAGTAGCATATGGGGGTTGAACCCTTGAAGTAGGATAACACCAACTTATGGACTAGCGCTTTTAACCACTCGACCACTCTACTTCGATGAGTTGCGCTGTTTGGTTGTGACTGTGTAGAAAAAATTATGAAAACAGACATCAGTCTAGACAATCACGTGATTAGCACGTGTATCTAGTCTGAAAAATTATAAACACGAGTTTTTAAATCACTGAATTTTAGCAAAATGACAACTCAATACCTAGGCAAAAGTGTTATTGAGCATTATGTCCAAGAAATTGCAAAAAAGACCTGACTTCAAAAAAAGAGCAGTCAGTTCCCATACTGACTTTACGTTTACGTTAATCATATGCGCCTATCACCATGTGGCTGCCATAATAACACTGCGCAGAGTTGATTTAAAAACAATAGTTCCTTCTCTAGAAGGAACAAAAACTTTTTGTTTAGATTCTTTACACAAACTAAAAGCACATATGCTCTAGTTTATGCGCACAAAATGTAGTGCAAATTGCTTGAGCAGTTGCGAAGTAATATATATCTGTTTGAACTGTGAAATTGTGCGTAAACTGTGAAGTACTCACAGCAATAATGATAAATTGTGAAAAATTTAGACATTTATTTTAAAATCAAAAGAAAAACGTACCTTCATTTTTATTTTCCTTATTTGTGGCAAACAATTGTGCGTCAAAACATTACATGTGCTTCACAAGCTGGCCAATTTGATATCTAACTTGATTTTTGGAAGTTTATGTCTCTATTGTGTGATGTCTGGCTCACAAATGGTGATTGGTTCAAAATATTAGTAGACATTGGTAGTCTAGTGTCTGGCAATATTTATTTGACACCATATAACATTTTGCTAGATACTCAGTGAACGTACAATTTCAAAGCAAAAAGCTCTCTTTTTACAACCTATGAGCAAAACTACTTTGGCGACACTACCACCTTAAAAAATGTTTCCAATAGAATTTAGCAATTTGGTGAGAGTTTTGATCCAAGTTGGAACATAAAATGAGCTCGCAACAGGTTTTTTGTCAATCATGACAAACTACTGTAAAATTAATTCTATTTTTCTTTTGCAGCAAACTGTTGCTTGTTACGAGGGCGTATTCACAACGTTAAGGCAGTGCCTGTAACACAGAAAAATGTCAGGTCCTGCCTTATCGTTGCTTGCTACGTATGCACACACCACAGCAGCGTGTGCAAATTATTACTGCAGCAAGAACAAGCAAAGCCCAATGCAAAATGGGCACGAAGTATAAAACTTATAATATCACTTCGTGAAACAAAATCTGCTGCGCAGCAAAATTTAATCATGATAATGGGAAGTTTTACTTATTGCCAGTTGTCATCTGTGTCCTGTGCACCAAAATTAGTGAGTTTATAAAAAAGTTTTAATGATGTTTACAAAAACTCGTAGTGCAAATTAACCCAATCATAGCTGTTTCAGCCCATGCCATTGCAAAAAAATGAGTAAGTGAACAATTTGTGACAATCTGAAGAATGTGAAAACAAAAACTGGAGGGGATTATTTTGTTTATTTGAGAAATTCATGTCTTATTTATACTTGTATAATCTGTACAATCAAATGTTGGCGAGACACTTCAGCATGTTTTCAATTGCACCAATATTATTATAACTTAATTTCATCCAGACGTCTATTCCATATGCAAATTAGCTTCAGTCATTAAAATTCTGTTGAACTATTCTTTATGTACGTAAATACATACCTGCACATCACCACAGCTACACAATGATTAGATCACTGAACAGACACACGTTGCGTACACACTCAGGTTCACAGATATCCGCACAATCACACAGATGATAACACGCAAAGACGCACACACATAACTCATTTAGTTACACGTTATTTTTCCGACAGCTCATTCTAAAGAAGCCTGCTGCGCTGTGGCGCAGCAGGAAAAACCGGTTTTGGTCACTGCTGCTGCATTATTGATCATTATTATCGATCATTACTGTCATACACATTCAGGGTGCAGACAGTCACGCTTGGATGTTGACGAGCAGTCTGGCTTTCATAGTTACTTTTGTATGCGCATTTGTTACATTACGATACGCATAAATATTGGAACTTTATTGCACAAGTTGACCGAAAATCGAAAGACCTAGAATATAGAAAGACTAAATCACTGACGAAAGTTGAATAAATATTGAAAGACACGAAATAGAAAGACTAAATTACGAGGTTTGAAAAAAATTGAAAGATTAGGCAGACACATAGAAAGACTCGACTAATTTCAGAAAAAATTGAGCAAAAATGACTGACTTTGGTATTGTTCAGAAAGAAATTTTGAGATTGATTGCACGTGGTTCTATTCATCAGGGAAGTTTTTGTTTTCGTGGAAAATATTATGGTCAACAGTGCTCGGCTAATTCATTTTGCGCTATTCTTTTTGCTACTTTTAAACAGCCCTTCTTATGACTGGGTGATGATTCAGACGGTTTTTTTGGGACAATTTTTTTTAAACAGTATGCAACGAGCTATTTCAAACAGAAACCAAGTTTTTAATGCATAGTGAAATCCCAATACACGGCTGTTTTTGTATTAGTGGTCAAAATGCGATTGAGTTTGATGCAAAATTTTTGTGAAAGTTTTGGAGCTATTGGTTTGATGTCTATTTAGAAAACTTGGCTGAAAATACATACTCATTACGTTACGTACCATCGGATGCAATACTGTCACGTTGATAAAAGCAGATTGGAGATTGCTTTAAGAAACGCCGCGTCTACCTGTTCCATTGGAACAGTAAACTATTGGATATTACTTTGGAATTCATACATAGTTTGAGTATTTAAGCCTCAACTTTACAAAAGTGAGTCTGATACCAAATCTGGCTACTCGGCAGACGTACTTGTTTAGCAAAACGTTTACATTATCTAATCCAAAACATAAATTTCGAGCTTAAATTTCAGTCAAGGAAGGGGTGACATGATGTCTGGCATGAATAAATGTTACCAAAACATTACTTAATAATCAACAATGAATTAATAATTTTGTACTAATGAAATTAATTATTAATTAACTATTAATTATCAATAATGAAAGAAGCAAAACTAAGAAACTAAGAAGTGATTGCTTTAAATGACTGCCAATGATTGATACAGGCATATCCACGTCGCAAAATTTTATCCAATTTTGACTTCACCTTGCAATTAAAAACCTCTATAATAATAAATAAATAAATAAAGGTGTACATGTGGTGCTCTGGGGGGGGGGGGTGGGGGTTCGCCGAATTGGGATGTCGAAACATTTTTAAAAAGTACTAATAATTATTCGAATATATTACGCGGCAGGGACAAACTTAGTGTAAGTACTGACTGTTGAAAGCTGAAAATTACTAAAATAATTTGCATGAAACTGCTGCTTGTTGACACTTGGCAGATTTTACCTTTGATTATAGCAGCATTGCTGAACTGAGCTTCCCTTTATATGGCCAAAAAATTCGTGAACGAATTGCTTTTTGCGATTGTTTTTGAACTCTATTTTCGGCTTTAATTTTGCTCAGAAAATTCGTTTTCGTGCGAAATTCGCTAGGTACACAAAATTGCCTGCTGCTTCAGTAGACTTTTATTACCTTTCTGAGGTACTTTATGAAATTTAGGAAAAGTCAGTCAGCCGTAATTCCGTTGGCAGGTTGAAAAGGGAAGTCGTATAAGACAGAAGTTTAAGAAGTTTTCTCTTGCTTAAAGTTTTCAAAACTTACGGAATGTGCTGAAACTTTTTCATATTTTTAGAAGCTGTTTTTGATGGTTTTAATTGCTGTCAGCAGTTACTATGTAACATGTGTAGGTGCGTGGGTAGTAGTAGGGTTTTCCTGAGCAAAGTAAATAAAAATTGAAATTTGAGTGAGCAGAATTTCATATTATGTATTTAGCAAATCTATGGGTTGGTTTTACAAAAGTGGTTTTATAAAACCATGGTCGTTTCGAAATTCGTAGATTTTCTCAAACCATGGTTTTAGTTCCAGTAGTTGAAATTTCAGCAGAACAGAAACTTGCTGTGCTGCAGGTGTGATTTCATCTGTATAGGTTTTGCTATCGATATTCACTTGGTTCGTTGATACTTGATTGTTGTCGTTTTCGATACATTTCAATTTAGTGTCGATACATGTTCCGTTTTA
>JASANF010004968.1:0-11690 GCA_030248245.1 Trissonchulus sp. WLG1_4
TTTTTCCTGATGCGGCACACCGCAACAGGTTCTTATGATGACCCTAGTACAATAACACTAGGCTCTGTGATAAAATTGACTATAGTTGTGTGTGCGTGTGTGTCTAGAATGCTGTGCAGGCTTTCATTGCATGTGCGAACAGTTAGCGTTGGATTGCATGTGTTATGTCAAATGCAGTTGCAGTTGAAAGACACCGAAGAGCTGCACATTACACACACACACATGTACGTAACATGGCATTCCAGTCATATCAGTAGGTATATAAATCAGTTGTCAATTTGCTTATACAAATATTGGTAACTTGTATTACCATTGGCATTGTTGAAAAACATTTATACTTTAAATTTCAATTTCATTCGAAAAGAAGGTTTTAGACATAGTTGCATATATATTTCCTAAGTTATAACTTTTGCATATATTGTAGCTAGAACAACCCGATTTTGGAACATGTTGACCATGTACAAGATCAGCAAACAAAACATTAATCAAAAGCTTTTATTCTAAAATGGAAAGCAAGATTTTGTTTAAAACTTTGAAACCAATTTATGAAGACCCTAAAAAATCTATGTATTATGCTAGCAAGCAGTACCGACCGAAATTACTTTGCTAGAAACTCCGAGTTAAAGCGGGATCGGAGTCACTTGATTCCGGAGTCAAAGTATAGAGCATCATGTATAAACTCTGACTCCAAAATCAAGTAACTCTGACTCCATTTTGATTCTGGAATATGTAGCAAGTAAGTGTGATCGGTGCTGTAATTGCAAAGAAAAATTGTCACACACTGCATTTACTCCGTTGGAAAAAAGAATGAGCTCGCAACAGGTTTTTTGTCAAACATGACAAACTACTGAAAATCCTTACTGTTTTTCTTTTGCAGCAAACTGTTGCTTGTTATTCTTACGTAATGTAAATGTAGTTTTAAGCTTATATAAATTCTACAGTTATTTGTATTAACTAGAGTTATACGGTTGTATTGTAACATTTTATGATTCGTATTGAATATTAGTCGTTAATGTCTATATAATAATATATATATAATGTTAAGTTGAAATACGCCATTACTCACTTGTAATTTTTAGGAAAGATGTCTATATACAAAACAAAAATAGATTGCACATGGAGAAATTTAAATGAATTAGGTACCTGTATAGTGTATATATCTGTAGAGTATAACTTTATAATCTATACACCTGACTTCAGTCCTGAGTGCTAGTAGGTGTCGAAAATGTTTTTCCTAATTATTCGCGCGAATAGGGTGCAGAAAGCACTAACGTGTCGCAGGGCGACTGCTATTCTGACGCAACTCTTGTCCGCTTCATTTAGCAAGCTGAATTTCCCTATTCGGCTGCAAAACTTGTCCCGGTTATTTGACAAGCTTATTAGCATTTTTCCGCTGTAGATCAGCCAACTTTCCTATTCTACCCACACGACTGCCCTTGGTGAAAGGGCATTTTTATAATAATAATGTATAGAAGTTAGCTGTGGTGGAGGCTGTATTCAAATTAGTTATTAAAAGTTGTATATATATTCAATTTTTTAAATTAGTAAATGTATATAATATATATATATATATATATATATATATATATATATATATATATATATATATATATATATATATATATATATATAAATTGAGTAGTCGACTGATAATAGAGCGGATTAAATGTTTGTTTGTAAACTTCGGTTCGGCCGCAGCCACGCGCACTTTTTTACAACCTCTCACAGCCATTTTGTAGAGTTTAGACTGTCCTCACCAGCTCAAGAAGTAACGAGCCCGCGGAGGAATTTACCAGTGATCAGATGCACACTCAAACTGAAGCAAACGAACAAATATGTTAACGTAAAAGATGTGAGTGTATGCACATGGTGTCGCTGTAAATTCTTAGACTTATATTACAGTTTTTTGTTACAGATTTACCGTGGTCTGCCCGGCCAACAGTTACGTCTCAAATCCTTTGCTGGTATTCTACTGTCGACATGAGTTGACCTGGGCAATATTTCACCATGTCTGTGTTCAAGAAGTCTTCCAAGGACAAAAAATTGGACGCTCGCGGCGCGGCACTGCTGCGATTTTTAGACCATCGCAAAGAGCCGATGTTGCGAATTCGCAGTCTGAAATTTGTGATCGAAAGCACTGAAAGTTTGGAAGAGCAGCGTCGCGTGTTTCTTGATCAATATCCATTCGTCTATGCGTCGTTTCATGAAATGTTCTCGCTTGCCGAGCACACTTTGGGTCGTGGCTCCAAGGCTGGAATTATAGAACTGGAAATGGCAGTGTGGCTGTTGGAGAAAATTCTGACATTCTTACCAGATCGCATAGCACAACGCTGGCAATACAATTCCCTGGGCTCGATTATAAAGAAACTGATCCATCCCAGCAATACGACGACGCTGCAGCGTTTTGGACACAGATTTTTCATTTTATGGTATCAAATTTTAGGCCAGGGACCCTACGGTGTGGAGGATTTGGATCCAATTTTTGCAGCACTTATTCCAGATTGGATCTCGGGCACAGCTGCGTTGGAGAAAATTTGCGAAACACCAGGAATGTATCCGTCCACGCCAGGCTCTGTGGATATCAATTCGCCGCTGCTGCCCGTTCGCTCTCATGCTATTTACTTCGGACTTGGCTCCTATGCGAAAGATCATAGCTCGTCTTCGAAAAGTAGCGGCTCAGCTGCTACTGCTCCGCCTGTCAATATTGTAGGCTCTGAGCGAGTCATGGGTTCAACGATTGACAAGATTTTGGAAAATATTTCCAAAGACGTCACCATGGTGATGTGGGACAAGGATAATGACCAAAAGCATGAGAACTGTCTCAAAATGTTAGTGGATAAAGTGAAAGCGTTCTACATTCCCAAACTGATTCCACATCTAAGCACCGTTGACCTTTATACTAGCAGTGATGGTTTAAGCAGCGGCTCTAATCAGAGTAGCAGTGGCTCTACCAATGGTATGATATTAAGCAAGCAGCCGTCCTCAATGGCTAACCTGCCCAAACCCGATGCCAATCCCTTCCAGCAGATTGGTCGGAATTCCCTGATTCGTTGGCTATTGCAGTACGCCCACGGTCAGCGAACTCTGAGCGACAGTTTGACCAGTCGTCATGGCAACGACTCCTTGGTTCTGCCGCCGGCAGCCGCCAGCAGTAACGGCGTTGCTCCCAACGCGCTGCAGAGAAGCCAAGAAGCCTCTGAGGGAAAAGGGGGGACGCTGACTCAGGCTGGGGATGTGCGAACTTTACCTCCAAATTATGATCTAGTCCGACGCGTGCTTTTTAGCTCTCGTCAAAATATCAACCTGATGCTGTCCATTATGCGAGATGGAATGCTCTTGTCCCCGAAATACGCCAATACCATGCTGAAAATTGTGAAAGTTTGGAAAGACTGGTCTCTGCTAGAAGATCAGCCCATTTTTATCGGCGAGCCCAACATGTTCTCCGACTCTAGGAGACATTTGTGTGTTGGTAAGATGCTGTTTTTTGCCATTTTTGTACTGATTATGCCCATATACGCATATTGGTCAACCAAGTATTGGTATTTTCTTGGTCCCACTGGTCCAGTCTCATGCTCATACATGTAACGGGGTCAAAATTTTGGGGGCTCCAGTGAACCCCATCCTCCCCTTCTGATCAACCAAAAATACCCCAAATTTTGCAAAATTTTGTAACATTTTTCGAAAAAGTGCCACTTTTACTAAATATTGCCCAAATTTTTGGAACCCTCAACTCTGGCCCATTGATTTTTTTGGGGATGGGGTGGGGGTCCCATCAAACATGTATGCTCATGCTATTTATAACATCAGTAATAACAGAAAAATTGTCCTAGTTTTTTTCTCAATTTGTCTCTGTCTTTAGGTCCTTTGCCGACAGAAACGTACAAAAAATTGCTATTATTCTGTTGTTATTACCTGATTTTGCACATAGTGTTACAACTGTAAGACTTGTAAAGTTGAGCAACAGGCCCTTGACCGAGTTTGCCTTCGTTTCAGGACTGCAACGCTCCCTTCAGGTGATTATCGAAATGTCAGCGACCCTGTTTGTCAACCCGTCCCTGAAATCCGTCACAGCCCTGTCCAGCAGTGACCTCACGGACATCTCCGACTTGGCCAAGCGTGTGCTCAGTCTCTACCGACAGGTGGTCATGTATGTGGAAATGTCCAGAGACACCTGGCTGCATTTGCTGAATACTTTGCAGGTGTGTTGCTTCTTTGGTTTGTGAGAAGCATCCGGATTATTTAGATCCGGTGTCGATGTATATTGAAAGGTTTTCGTTATAGTTGGGTTAATGAGACAGCTAAGTAAATTCTGATAATTGGTATGCTTGAAAGTTTTAATAAAAATCATGGTTTTTTTGTGTAAAATAGGGTGTATTTACACATCGGCCGCCTAATTTACACAGCAAAAAATAAAAATACACTGATTTACACAGCTCCATTTTCCCCCAAAAGTTGGTTAAACGGCCTATTTTGGTTGTAAAATTTACACAAATTCGCGAAGTGGCGATTGCAGATTGTAACCTCTTTTTGCTAACAAAATTAAGTCTAATTTTTGACCCAAAACCAAAAGTTTTCAGTTTCTGCTCTTAAACGGCTTATGATTTTTTTATTTTAGCATTCGTTTTTATGCACTTGAAAGTTGGCAGTGAAAAATCAGCCATGCTGAGTTTGTCTGTACGATTTCTTGTAATACTTCAAACTACTTTAAAAAGGTTTTACACCCGGATTTGAAAAAAAGTGCGTAGGATCTGGCTGATAAAACAACTCTCTATCTGTGTGAACCATACATGTACACGGCTTGGGGTGGGGGCTTGTCTCAGATTTTTCGAAATTTTAGGGGGCTTGTCCTGACGTGTCGGATACTTGAACTGACAAAAACGCTTTTTTTACCACCCTCACAGCTGCGGTGTCGCTCGGAAACGACTCAAGCTGTCCTCAGCCTGAGAAGGCCAAGAGGATTACCCGTGGCTTGCCAGCAGGCGTTGCTTCTTTAACATATTATGTGTATATGTGTATGTTCGCCTGGCTGTGGGGGGCCACCAAGTAATCCGAGGTTCACGCGGGAGGAGCAGGAGGCCTGTTTTTACTGGCGGTCCCGTGTCGCCTACCCCAGTCACAAGGTTCCGATGTCCCATTATACTAGGACAGGTTACGTTCCTATTGTTATCCCCCTTTTTATGTTTCTGATTAGACTTGGGTGATTGTTGCATGAGTGTGAGCTTGGGCTATCTTGTGACTGGGGCTCTCCTCGCAAGCCTTTTGGCCTTGGCGCAAGCAACTGAACTCAGGGGAATCCCAAACGTTTTGTGTTTGTGTAGCATTCTTTTATATAATAAAGTATTTAAAACTTACTCGAAAATCACGACAGTGTCTTCTTTTGTCGTAGTCTCAGTACTCACCGTTTGTTTAGTTCTTAGGGACGTACCGGATATCATTTTGGGTTGAACCGAATCAAGTTTGAGCTAAGCATAAACTCTCAGAATGTGTCAATTATTTTGTCAATAATATTGCTTATACTAGTCTAGTATAAGTAATTCTTTAAAATGTTAGTGGCGGCCATCGGCTCATTGAAGGTCCTCCGTGGTTAATCAAAATTTCTGTTGAAAATGATTAATGAAGTTAGGACAGCAAATTAATAGAAGGGAAGTGAAGTTTAGCTAAGAATCTTTGCAGTGGAGCAGTTTTTCTTTTTTTGCACACAAGAAAACTTTATATAGTACATATGCAGATATGCAGAACTTACATACATTTTATCACGTAAACGTAAACGCGGAAGAGACCTTTTACATGTAAAAGACACTAATATCCAGAACTTACTTTCTAGGCATGTGAAAGCAGAAGTGACATTAAGTTTAAATTTTTGTGATTTATCTTAGTCTATGAGGACGGTAGAGTAAAAGAGTGTGAGACATATAAATTGTAAATTCATACACATTTAAAAGTACATTTCATCACATATACAAATAAATAAAACATAAGTGTGGTGATTTACACGTAAAATTAAAAACTCTTAGTTTATGTATGTATTATGGGTGTATGAAAAAGTCTTTTGAAATGTTAACAGTCAACAATATATATGTACAGCTTAGAAATACGATTAAAGTGCATGAAGCACAAGAAAACGAGTATAGGTTATAAAGAATTGAGGACCCCCAATTTAACAGGGAGACCTGCATATATGCTTGTGCTATTCGGCCAAGTATATATGCTTCTTGTAGGAACCGCCTTGCTCCCCGACAAAAACGCTAAAATTTTCAACTGTCATATTTTTTTATTTTCGTATGTAGTTCGAGTCTCAAATGCGAAATATGACTTTGCGTGCAAAAACGGTCAATTTTTTCCCAAGAAGTACTAAAATACACACTTTTAAAAATTTACACAACAGACCCTTAATTTACACAGCAAATTTCTAATTTACACATCATTTACACACAGTGCCGATTTTGAAAAAACCTTGATAAAAATAATATGCATATATGTATATAGCTAAATACTGACATTCACAGTGCTTAAATAAAGTGAACCATGAGTATATATATTGTACAATGTACAACCTAATAGTGTAGTGATAGTCGCGTGGTGTAGGCTTGAGCTATTAAATCAATGCGCATAATTTGTGTCGTTTCAATATTTTGGTCTTTGGGGTAACGATATTGTTAATACTTCACACAAAAAAGTAACTATTCCAATTTTCACATTTCTATTTGAGATAATAACTGAACGCTACCTGCTGTCTGGGCCGATGAAGGAAGACCCACTGGCTAGTCGACTGGCATCACCCCTCTTCCAAACCCTGCTGGTCACCTGGGTCAGAGCCAACCTCAATGTTTACGTCAGTCCAGAAATGTGGGACTGTCTGCTGCAGTGTCTGCAACAGATGGTCAATCAGTGGGAACAGTTGGTGGAAGAGTGGGCCAAAATTATGGAGAGCATGACTAGAGCACTCAGTTATCAGGTATAATAATTGTGAGCTTGAGGAGACATGTGCCGAATAGAATAGCTTCAAGAAAGAGTTATTGGGAGCTGGGAGTGCTAGTCCCACGACGTTAAATTATTTTTTCTTTGTAAAGTTGTGGCAGTTTGTGGGATGGTATTTTGGCCACTGACGTCAACGGAATTGGGCGGTATCTAGATGCGGTTGTTTTGAGCAAGCTAGAGTGAAGAAACTATATGCGGGCCTAAGCTTCGGCCGAAATTTTAGTATTTTTGAAAAATTTGCTAAAAGAAAGAAAGAAAAATGAATTCTGGGATTTCAGGTTTATGGTGTCAACTTGGCGGACCCGCCACTGGCCAAACTCTCCGAGCCAAGGATCCAGCGTGTGCGAGCCGGGACGGGCAGCAGTTTGGAGGACTCCAAGGGGCGATCACAATCTGTCTACGATGAACGAACTAAGCCTGGCTTTTCGCGAGGCTGGAGTCTGAAAGAACCGCCGCGCACCGTCAAGGCCTTGCTGGCAAATACCACTAGTCTTGGCGGCCTGGGCCGAACTTATGAAGAGAATGTAAGTTATAAAGCAAATTCTAAATGTCAAACAATTAAACATGGATTACGGCATTGGTATAACAGACTAAACTGTTCATTTAGAGGGGGTGGGGCAACGGTAGTCTCCATTCAGCAAGTTTGAATTTGAGACAAAATTTGTATTTGAAGAGTAGCAGTAGTAGGTTTTTTTCGGTAACGGCTGGTTAAACCCTATGTAAGCCATCAGGAGTAGTTCTCTTAGCTTCATTAAACAATCGGTTTTCTCAACTTTCTGCAGGAAGACCTAGTGATCTTGTTCAGGGTCATTTTTAGGAATAAATATTAGCAAGAGTACATACGGGGTTATGGGTGTCCTATTACGTACTCTGGGTATTAGCGTTTCCCATTGTGTTTCTTTCGTTCTGTCCCATGGGTTTCAGTAGTACCCTTTATAAACCATCAGCCCTGATTGTTTTGTTTCAGTACTGTTCAAGCGGCGACGATGTGGCCAGCAGCACAGCCAGCGCAGCGGACAGCGGCAATATGACTGGCGGCGACTACTCCACGCACTATCGCAAGTCAGCGCCCAGCAGCGTGAACGAGGACACGGGATCCTCTCGCTCCGCCTCCCTGTGTATTCTGGAGCACGGGGAAGGCTCGTCCGGCTCGGAACAGGAGAACAGTGCCATTCGGCTTGGTGCTCAGGCCCCGTATAATCAGGGATATCAGAGTTTGGAAGATGATGCGAGTATTGAGGTGTGAAAACGATTGATAATTGTTTTGGAAATTTTAATTTATATTAATAAAATAAAGTTAATTATAAAAAAAACAAACAAATATTCTTAAAATTTTTTGTGAGCATTGCAAATGTATAGGTGACAATATCAGTGAATTATTACATAATACAGTTTGAGTTTTTTGGGTCATTTTTTTCCACAACTTACTGCCCAATCAAATTTTTGGAAACTTGTCAGATTCAATCAAACAAGCCTTCAGACACGTAAAAACTTGAAAAAACGAAGCGAACGTGGAAAAAAGCAACAACTAAATAAGCATGCGAAGTTATTGGTTTTCGCGGCACGACCCGCTTCATGCAGACGCTAAATAAGAAAATTTAGTACGATTGTTTTGTATTTCAGGAAGGCCTTGAAGATGATCCCTCTTTCGACGGCAGCACGCTGTTGTCATCCAACACCACCGATTCTGGCTCCGTGGAAAAAGACGCACATTCTATTTTCGACCGAGACTCCCTGACGCCTTCTCCTGTTCCGGGCGAGGAGGATTTCTCTGAAGACGGCGTCTCTTTAACCGGAGGAACGCCCGGGTCTGATACCCCCTCTTGCGGCCCTGCGGAGGCTGTACACGATATTGTCAAGTGCAGTGCCAAGGCACAGAACACTACTATTGATACCAGCGTTATGGCCGGTGGTGACGTTCAGGTACTATTAAGGTTTTTTGGTATTTTTTATTTTTGTTTGTATTATAGACTGGATTAAATTAGATGTGTTATGTCATAAAGACTGACCTTATGCTAACGTTTTGAATTTCTGACTGAGAATTCAAACGGGTTTTTGTGGAAGACAACCTGCTTTGTAGTTACTAAAAGGGTAGGAATAGTTGTTTGAGATTTTTGACTAAATGTGGAGCTGTCCAATAGGTGAATGTTTTTAGTCAAATATTATTTCAAGCAGGCTTTTTGTGATTTGCTGCATTTCTTGTTTTTTTTTCACACAGCACAGGTAGTTTGAAAAGAACCACTTTTGACCTTTTTGAGAAGCTTTTTCATGAGGTTGTTTGCTAAATTTTAGGGTTGGATGCCAGAAGTAGCGATTGTGCTGTGGCGCCGAACCTTGGGGATCTTGGGAGACGTGAATCGTGTGAAAAATCCATCCATTCATCAGAGTATCATGCAGCACCTCTCGCATACGGTGGATTTGTTGATTACCATACGTGAAAATCAGGGGGTGCCCTTAGATCACTATTCCGGCGCTTATGTTACCAAGCCATCCCGACTGCCCCCCCTGGATTTCATGCTCCCTTGGCTTTTTGGAGCCCTACAGTTACCCCCTGCCCAGTATAGCCAGAGTCATCGCATAGCCATCCAGTGTCTGTGTAGAATAATGCTAAGGCGTCATGATCAAATGCCTGGTGAAGAAGCCCTGCTAGAATTCTACATGGCTCTCCATCGTATCCTAAGCAGTCGTGACGAACGCTTGCTTAGCGCTGCCCTAGAAGTTTGCGCTGGTAAACTGTTCTGTCTCCAACTGCCGGCCTGCAGTCTGCTGCTGTTTGACTGCGTCCGGGCCTGTCGCCTGGTCCTGGACTCGGTCAATCCGCACGTGGTCAAAGTCCATGCCATTAGTCTGCTCTCGTCCATGATTGGCTATGCGGAGGTGGTGAAGGATGGGACGCCGGTGTTCAATGCCAACACAGCTGACATTGCCTATGTGCCCTGTGCCCAGCTGGAAATGGTGATTCTGAATGAACTGGTTCACGCTGTCAGTCCGGACTTCAATGAGCAAATTCGCTGTCTCTCGCTCAGGGCTCTGGGCCTATTGATTCATCGGATTTTCGGCCGGTCACGCCAGAATCTACAACTAGACGACTACCAGCGGACCATCTGGCAAACTTCGCTTAATACTGTCCTTTATCAGCTGAGCGCTGGCGAACCGGCTGTGTCAATGTGCGCCTGTGACGTTCTGCAACCATTGGCAGATTCCATTGAGCCTCTGGTCAAGGTGGACCCCCGGGTGCCGGCCAAAATCACCGAACTGCTCTGCTCGACGCTGATTGACGCTGTCAGCTCCATGCGTCGGTCCAGCGTCAGCTATAGACGCGATCAGCGGGTGGATCTGAGCTGTACTCTGCTGATGGCCATTTGCGAATGGTGTATCCGGTGTCCGGTCAAAGTGTTGGCCAGTCCGGCCTCAGACCCAAGTCGACTGCTATTGGACTTTGTCTCCGAAGTGGTCATTCATTGCACTGAAATGGATCCTGGCGCTATGACGCGTTCCCAGTGGGATACAGTGCGCTCTGCGGGCCATTTTGTGCTGCATTATCTGGCGTGGTATCTGGGGCGGTGGCCCCTCACTCCCTTGGCTACTTCGGCCCTGCCCAGTGACTAAGAGTTTAAGATGGATGCTAATCTACGCGCTACTTTTTCGTATCAAATGCATAGCTCGGTTTTAAGCCTGGAAACGTCGGATGTGTCGTTAGAACGATGCAGGCTGACTGTCACTACGCCTGCAGGGAAATTGGTCTTTCAGGCTGCCGTACCTCAAATTTCAGCCGACTCTAGTGATCATCAAACGGAGGATCAAATTTTGATGAATGAACACTTACTACAGGCCAGCGCACAAGTCAAATCTAGTCATTCAACGGATCAGGTTCATAGTAGTGGTAGTCATCATCAGAATAGTAACAACAATAATGATAAAGCAATGATGGATCCTATTGCTCTGGAGGTTAATAAACTGATTTCTGACTGCAGCGAAGTGGTTAGCGCTTTAGCTGAGACGAATGTACGCACACAGGTGGCTGAAATGGCGGCGCTAGTAGAAGAAGCCAGTCAAGATGAGTCTAAGCCGACGTCGGGGACATTATCGTCGATGTCTGAAAAATTTTCCTCCCAACTTTGCCGATGCACGTCAGCCTAGAAATATCACCGGTCGAGAAATTGCACGACTGCTTGCGTATGATCTGAATTTGCTGCGCGTTGAACTGATGCAGCATAAAAGCGTAACTCTGCTGGAACAAACTGAGCCACTGGCTCGTGAGCTGAAACATCTGGATCAACAGATCAGCTGCTCTGAAAACCACAAAGTGGCCGTAATTTATGTGGCCGAAGGCCAAGAGGACAGACAGTCGATTTTGGCCAATACTCACGGTCTCCGGCCTTTGAGTGATTTTTGGCCGGCCTAGGCTGGACCGTAAGATTTGGCCAGCCATACAGGCTACATGGGCGGGCTGCCCTCAAATTTGCCCGGAGCCAAATCCCTATATTATGCTTCCCCATTGGTGTCCTTAATGTACCATGTGTCATCTATGTTACCGTTTGGTAAGCTGTTGCCATCTCCTTTCTCCTTGAGAAAGTCCATATTTCTCCTTGAGTCCTGAGAATTGGCCTAAGCTCTGGTTTTTATTCAGCCGTCGCTCTTAGTATTGTGTAGTAAATTTGTGAGAACATAGGAACAGGGACAATAATTTTCGGGCCATTTATTTTGCAGCA
>JASANF010004969.1:0-35083 GCA_030248245.1 Trissonchulus sp. WLG1_4
TTAAGGTTAAGGTTAAAGTTAAAGTTAAAGTTAAAGTTAAGATTAAGGTTAAGGTTAAGGTTAAAGTTAAAGTTAAAGTTAAAGTTAAAGTTAAAGTTAAAGTTAAAATTAAAGGTAAAGTTAAAGTAACACTCCTAACTTTTTCAGTTTTAGTCAAAGTTAAAGTTTAATTTTTTTGCCCTATTGTCTAATGTCTATCAAGACATTTCGTTGATAAATCTAACCAAAAAAGCTGGAACTTGAAACTAAACGAAAACGGGATTTATTACTAAAAGAACGAATTGCAAGCATCAAGAGTACAGCGAGAGCGAGTAGTCACAAAAATCACGCTGCGTATTTAGTCTCAAGGTTCAGCAACCTCTGGTCACACTTTAGTTGAAAACTGATTCCGTTAGTAACATATACGTAGCACATTAAGAATCTAACAGTCTGTTACGAAGTTTACAAATCTTTTCAAGTTCACCTTAGTTGAAATTTCTTAAAAGTTGACTAGGTATTCAAAACGCTTAAATCTGATCTTAAAGCGGGTATATATTTTGTAAGCTAAACAATTCAAATGTAACGGTATTTTGCAAGCAGAAAAAACTTATGTACAATATGCCGAAATAAGAATAGTATAAAGAACAGCAGTTTATTCCTACTTTACATAGAATAGCTTTGATGGAGACGAAAAAAGCCACGTGTCCAAAGCGCACTAATGAATTCTGTGCTCTTTGAAAGCTCTATTTCTTACCGGCTAAAAAAAGTTTAATCAAATTTAATTTAAAAATCGGTTAAAAAATTTGCTTCATTTCAGACAAAGTTAAAGCCGTTACTGGCCTCAATTGATGGGATGGTATGTATATACCTGAGGAGAACTTCTATCAGTCCTAAAACGAGGATGGTTGCCATTCCACAGTTCCATACGTAACTGAAAGGACTTTGACACTGTTTTGAAATGAGGATGGGTACCTCCCACTTCTGAGTTTAATATAAGCAGGTTTGACGGCCGCTCAAGCATAATAAGATGACAGTATTTTTTCTTCCTATATTGCACTCATAGTATTACATAAATGCTAGAAAATTGATATTTGGTGACTGTGGACAGTCTAGTCCGTTTCGGTCAACTCCAGTTTAAAACACGACCCAATTAGGCTCCGATGTTGACTGACAGAAAACCTAGAACAAGCCGAAGAGAGCCTGAAAAGTAAAACCAGAAGACGTATTCTTGCATAATAATCTAGTAATTTCCTGACGAGCTTCTAAAATGTAAATTAATGTATCGCTTTCAAAAATCTAATTCTTATTTCAAAGTGGTTTCACTGAGCAAGAGCGTATCTATATAAGTAAAAATGCCAATGTAATTATTAATCCATCGGGGGAAAATGAAAAATGTGTGTGAGACCATGAAAAAACTTACCACAAACATTTTAAGCATAATCTAGGTATAGACTTGTCTACATAAAATATAGTCTTGTCTGGGTTTTGACATGAGTGTTTTGAAGCATAAAAAATTGTAAGAGCCAGAGTCTCTATGGATTTATTCAGGACACAGGCAGTTTATGCTTGAGCAGGCGTAAACAAAGTGAAGAACACCGTAGATGAAAGACACCTAACAAAATTCTACTGTTTTGGTACACTGTGAAAATAGTTACTTACTAGCTATGTATACAGGAAGGATGATATGTACTTGTACAATGTACCTACATTAGCGTTAATTCCGTCCCGAATGCAATCGCACAGGTTCAACTCTTCAATGGGATGAGGTTTTATTATGCAGAACAGAACAGACTACAGTAACACAGCAAGATTGACACTAACACGTTATTTTTTTATAAAAACGTTTATATATACACACAAAATATACAGCTGTCTTTATAGGGAAAACTAGACGTGAAAATTACGACAGCTACATGTTTACGAACTTTCACAATTGGCGGCGTCATATCGCACAATTGAGTACCTCATGGGGTACCACAAGGGGCACCCCAAGCGTTTTCTCATTTGTGTGAAACAAGCTTTAGTCTGACTAAAATTAAAATATACTACTTTAGTCCGGCAAAAATTCCACCCTTCCCAGTGTTCTCAATTTTATACTAAAACACCTGCAGTCTTCAGCATAACCCTTCATGGCGCAAACGGGATCAACAAAGTTACATTGAAACGTTGGTTTGAGAACAATAGCTTTTCACTGAAGTAGTATGTTTCTTACTTTTGGTCGCTGTTGGTCTTATGAGGGTAGGTAATTGGAGAGGAGCTGTTAAAGAACCATCAAAAAAGTCTTGAGGCAGCGTGTTTTAACGAGTGCACATAAAATGAAGTGTCAACAGCATCACAGTACTGTGTAAATAAAGTTCCCTGTTCGTCGACGTTGCGAAAAGTGACCACGGTTGAGCCAAAAGTGACGAACAAAAATTTTTTTAAAAATTGCTCCAAAACACATTTTCAATGTAAAAAAGTGAAAAATTTTTTGTTCATCATTTTTCCAGCCAGTTACAGCGTTCGTCACTTTTCGCGAAGCTTCGTCACCTATGACAAAAAGCCTTTCCCAGGAATCTAAGGTGATCCAGGAGTGAGATCATAGAAAATAATGAGTCAGGTGACGTGAGGTTATGTCCGCTGAGCTACTATCGGTACTGTGACCGCGCGACCTATTTTCTGCATAAAAAGGTAAAATAGGTAAAGTCGACCGGATATACGCGCTCTCGCAATGTTAACTGTTACTACAAGCGAATGGGAGTAAAGTAGAACTTTTCAGAATCTACCATCGTGATGAAATGCATCGCAAAACCTAATCCTGACCATCTGGACTGTAGTTGTTGTTTCCATTCCCTTTTTTTTCAAATTTGTATCAATAGGTCTGTACGGAACTCAGTACGCTTGTGGATGCTTCAATGTTGGGTTCAGGCATTTGGCCAGCGTGGAGTTGTTATACAAAAACACAAATGGCAGCCTAATTAAACAACTATGATGTTTCTATTCAAGCACAATAGTTTCCAAAAAACTTGGTCAGTGAGTCTCATCTATTAACCGATGAAAAGCTGCCGATCATATAAATTATTCGAATTTGAGGTAAATTACTGACAAATGTGCGAACAGGGGCCTGTTGCTCAACTTTACAAGTCTTACAATTGTAACAATTGTAAGTGCAAAATCAGGTGATTCGTAATGAATTTATATGACGAATTCGTAACGAATCACCTGATTTTGCACTTACAATTGTTACAAGACAATTGTAAGACAATTGTAAGACTTGTAAAGTTGAGCAACAGGCCCCAGATGTCTGAGGTTTAGGTAGATGAAAAATCTGTACAAAAAGCCTGCCCTTTTCATCGTCAACGGAGTTTAATGGATCAGCCTAGGCGGATGGAAACAGCAGCTGCCCTGACATTAAAAATAGGGCAAGAATTTGTAAGATCGTGTCGTGACACATGTCTCAGCACAACAGTGAATTAGAAAATCATATCAAGATGACGTGACATAAACATTGCCTTGAAAATAAATTTGTCTAGCGTCTTTGTCAGCCGCTTTATAGTTTTCACCTCATGCCATGAACTTCAGACTTCGGTGGCTGCAAGGAAATTAAAGGTTACACCAGGTTTTTTTCAGAATTCACCTTAAAATGTGTGATTTTTAAAAATATAATCGAAAATCTATTTTCTAGCACTAAAATATTGCATGATTTGCACGATTTTTCATCTAAACCTCAGACATTTCGCACATTTGTCAGTATTTTACCTCAAATTTGAATAATTTATATGATCGGCACAAACATGGTAATTGTAGTGGAATTGCTATTAAAGTATTTTGTTTTCGGTAAAAAATACAAATTCTTAACTTTACATTTCCAAGTTTCCATTTTTCCAAATTTGGCTGAAAAACTGCAGTACTGACCAAGATTACTTGCTACAGACTCCGGAGTCAAAGCGGAGTCAGTCATTTGATGCCGAAGTCAACGTACAATAGCTTTATATACATACTGTGACTCCGGAATCATGTGACCTTGACTCCGCTTTGACTCCGGAGTCTGTAGAAAGTAATCTTGGTCGCTACTGTAATATTGCCTGGGATCACTGACGGTCCTAGACATAGCTTTCGGGGGGTGGGCGGAGGTTTGAAGTCTGAACTTTCCTGAAACATTTCAGTTTTACGCCTATGTAACTATTATTGCTGCAGTCAACTTGCCAAAATTTGACTTCGGGAGAACGGAGGTCTGAAAAATTTGATTTTTTTCCTAGAAGCTATACGTCCAAAAAGTTCCTAAAAACCAAGTTTTTTGAAAAATTAAACCGAAATTTGGACAATTGAAAAAACTATGTTTGGAACCTAGGGTATTGAAGCAAGTTAACTTTGGAATTGCAAGACTTTCAAGTTAAAAACTAAACTAAAATTAGCCTGCGTTTAATTAGCCTGCTTCAGTTCTTTGTACCTCTGACAAAGATAGAATTACAGTCAGCGCATGTATACGCATTATAAATTAAGGGCCTGTCTTCACGAGACAAGTTTGTAAGGATGTCAAAACCTAGACTAATTGGATAGAAATGTGTTGATACTTTTTCTGCGATAAATCAAAACAAGCAAGTTTTGTGAAAACCTTCACATATGTAGGTGTTCTGCATGCGTACAGTGAACGGGGTGAAGCCGAGTTTATTATACTAAGCTGCAAGTCTGCAACTGGACTGTAAAGCCTGTTTCACACGATGGGGAAAAACGTGGGGAATCCCCACGTGGGGCACCCCACGTGACACCCCAAGGGGTGCCCCGTGGGGCATCATGTGGCATCGTGTGACACCCCATGGGGTGCCCCGCGGGGTACCATGTGGCATCGTGTGACACCCCATGGGGTGCCCCGAGGGGCACCCCACGCGTTTTCCCCATCGTGTGAAACAGGCTTAAGTAGATCGTGCCCGAATTTATGTCCGTTTTCAGAAACTTGTTTTTAACAGTTGTCCTCGTTTGTGTCCGTAAGATGCGTTAATTCATACTTATACGGACACTGCGGACAGTGCGTGTGAATACAAAATAAAAAACTGACAAAGCAGATGTTTTGCCAGCTTAAAGAGCAGGAGAACCGGAGCAAGATGTCCGTGACAACCTGGTGACCGGAATATTTCATACTAATCTGTTCGCCAAACACATACCTATGTAGATAAAACTCTAGCACTTCTGGGATCAGATGCTTATAAACTAGAGCACCAACGGACGCAAAACCCCCTCGAAAGCCTTGGCTGAAAAAATACAAAAATCGGCATCAAAAACCGAGCAGGCGCGCAGAAACAGATCACCCAAACATCTATATATATGGCTGTTCAAAAAACTAACACTCGGCAGTTGAATCAACTACATTTCTCCAGTGTATGAGATCGGCCGCGCAATCTTCCGGCCCGGCGGCCTGGCAGTCGCAAAAACTTTCAAAAAATCAAATTCACTCGAATCCGTGTCATTTGGCTTAAGGGTGTAGTGTCGCGAAAGCAGTCAATTTTGCGCGACTGTAAAACCATTTCAATGAAAGATAAGACCTTGTTCTTTATATACCTATTCTGAAAATATTGTTGAGGCAAATATTTTCGCCAAGTTTTAGCAAAATTGATGCAGCATACAGTCAGCACTGAAGTCGCAAAGTCGGAAAAATAACGTTTTGAAAACCTATTTACATTCGATAATTTCGTCACAATTACAAAACTTTTTGCTTAGATTCTTTTCACAGACTAAAAGCCATAATATGCTCTAGTTTAAGCGCACAAAAGTTAGTGCAAATTGCTTGAATGGTTGCGGAGTAATACCTGTTTGACCTGTGAAGCTGTACGTAAACTGTGAAGTACTCACAGCAATAATGATAAATGGTGAAAATTTTAGACGCTCATTTTAAAATCAAAAAAATGTACCTTCCTTTTTCATTTTTCTTATTTGTGGCAAAAAATTGTGCGTCACTCAAAACATTATATGTATTTTGCGTATATGTATAATTCGATTTTTATGAGAGTTTAACCACACGCTGTTTAATATATTGGCGACGTGTCAAGAAAAATTTTAGCAAGGATGTTGTGTAAACGCCAAGCTATTGAATCAGTGTTACTAATGAATCGCGATTCATTGTTTATGAAACCGGGCCCAAGAAAGCTTTTGTACACTTTGTACACCACTTTTGTACACCAAGAAAACTTTGGTACACTTTAGCCTTGCTGCTCACAAATAAAACTGGCTTGAGCTCAAACAAAGCAGACTGCTTGAACATTAAAGTCACTGCCATCCAGAAAAAACCTGACACGTTCACGCGAAACTGAAATATAATTAAAAAACCATAAAAAATCTATTCCTAACGGATTACTTTGAGGGCCCGCACGAAGCAAAACCGTCAAAGCATTATATTTTACGAAGAACTATGGCCAAAATACCATTATTCAAAGAGACTTTCCAAGTTTTAATTAACAAAACGTCAAACTGCTATAGAGAACGAAACTAAAGGCTCACAAATCCCATTAAAACGAAGCAATTACACAAAATTAACAGTGAGACGGCTTTTTAGAAAAGCAAAAATTTCTGGGTCCAATTTGGGCAGCTAGCAATTTTTTCAGGCAGCGTAGAGAAAGCTGAACCATCTTCGGACTTAGCCATAATGATTACACTTTACCAAGGCTGACTTTTGAGCTCAGCGGAGGCTTGAATTTCTTCTGAGTCACATTGAACGTCTAAACCAGAAAATGACTTCACACATGTCCATATTTCCCTTAACAAAACTGTGCCGGCGAACATCCGCCAAAAGTGCAGCCAAGAGACTATAACTCCTTTCCTATTCTTCTTCCCGATCTCCAACCTATGTATTTACATATGATCAAGAGTACATAAATAGAGAAGATTATGACACTCTGCCCTATTCTAGCTAATCGGCCGGATGCTGCGGCCGAAGTAGCCTGTGAAGAAAAAAGTGGGGCCCGACCGGAGTTCAAAGTGGACTGTATACTAAGTGGCCCACGAATTTTTCTCCGTAATCTAACTAAGGCAACTTTCCTTCCCTATGGGAAGAGTACAGTCACCGCGAGCAAGCATAATATCGACAGTTCACAACACTACCTAAAGTACACAACAGAAAATGCAAAAGGGTTTATTAAACCCGCAGAAATATATACAAGAGCCGATTTGACTGCACAAATACAAAAAATAAACAAAGCCCAAAAGGCCACACAAAAACAAAGCCCGAATTGGGCACCAGAAATCAAGCCCACAAAGGGGGCGCAAACAGCAAACACGTATTGTCCATCACAATAGGCTACCAGCCTGTACAACCAAAATTCTATACAATAACAACAGACATCGTCTGGACAAGCAGGGGTCAGCCTGCACAGCAAACTATGCAAATGAGCTGGGCATACGTACGCATGCGCGCTTGATGCGTACGCACGTACGCACGTCCGGCATGCCGTTTTACGCCTTGATTTCAATGGGGTGCCTTTCCATGGAAACAAGACATGTCTTGATTCGGGAGAACTCCCCTCAAATTCCGGAAGTGTCTGGATTTCAGGGGTGGTACCACCCCCTCATTTCAGCAGACCACCAGTATGAACTCTGTGGTGAGCTGGTGGTGTGCTGAAACGAGGGGGGTACTCCCTACTCCCCCTCAAATCAAGACACAGACACCACCACCGAGGAGGGGTACCCGCCTCGACAACACCAATGTTGTGCTAGTAGTCTGCTGAAACGACGGGACGTAGGGTACCCCCCCCCCCCCCCCTGAAATCAAGGCGTAAAACGGTTTTTTCAGCCGGAGCATCGTTCCGACCGATTTGCTAGAATAGGGAAGAGTGTCATACTCTTCCCTATTATGATATGATCTACTCTTGGTATGATCCACGTTTGTTCCGTATATCATGGTGCCGTTTCACTCTGGAACTACAGACTACAGAGACCAAACTAACACGATATCAACTTCCCTACATATCACTAGTCAGTCACTACTACCAACTACCAAGAGTATACATATACGTAATAGGATCCTACTGTACTCTTGTACTCTATAATCCTAGTATGTTCTCTTGAGTCTTGCTACTACTATGTGCTTTCATAGCTTATAAAAAACCCCTACCAAACTTAAAGCTATAACAAGAATTGATGCCAAAAGCACCACTTAAGGGGGTAATTGCATTTTTAGGTGTTTTTCTGGAAGGTCATAGCTCAGCATTTACAGCTTCAAACCCCTAGCGGTCTTACGCATTAAGTAGAACTATTATTTGCCTAAAAGTAATGCTACGTGTTAAAAGTCAACCCTTAATCTTCTTTACAGGGCAAGCGTTTAAAAAAGGTCCTTCCCAAAATACGAGTTTTTTACAAAAAGTTTGAGCCACAGCTCTAAAGCCTAGTTCAGAGTAGTCCGCAAGTGTCCGTAGTTGTCCGTGTCCGAGTCTGTGTCCGTGTCCGGAAGGTTGTCCGTAGCGTTTGTCCGTGTCCGTGTCCGTAAGCAGCATTAATTCATACTTCTACGGACACGCTACGGACAGTGCGTATGCATATAAAATAACGCCTAGACATTCTGCAGCGTACCAAGCGTCTGAGAAAGCAACTTTCAAAAAATCAATAAAAACGTTCTTAGCACACTAAAATGCAGCGACTGAGCTCATATTACGAACAATTTAATAAAATTTTGCAACCCGCGGAGGAATTTTATGTGTACGCAAACACACGACTAATAAAGCTTTTATTTGATTGGCTGGTTGCTTACGGACACGGACAAAAGTTGAACTGAATTCAACTTGTCTTCCGGACATCCGGACAGCCTTTACGGACACTCTCGGACAACTTGTTACGGACATCCGGACAAGTGTGAATTAAAATACTTTTACGGACACGGACACGGACTCGGACACGGACAGCCCTTACGGACAACTATGAACCGGGCTTAAATCACAGGACTAACTGTTTGAGTTGGATCTGAAAGTTGTTAAGGTTTTTGACACTTCTTAAATTCCCAGGCATCTCCCTCATTTTTTTAAATTACTAATGAATTTACTGAGAACGCTTAAAGACAAAAACACTGAAAATTAAACGTATTTTTTTAAAAATTCAAATTTTGTAAAAAAATCCACAGGTAAAATTTTGAAAATGTAAGAAGCATACCTGGTGATTTTGGCCTTTACATTATTGTGTCAAAAATTCGTGACAATTCGCAGCTTGAGTTCTGTGGAGCAGTTTACATACAAATCACAAAAACCTCGAACACGCAACTACCACCTGAACAGGCGTGGTCGCCTTAATCTGGGACCTGGAGCGTCAAGGGTACCACTTCAATGAACTATATATGTCCGCGGATGAGGGCCAGCCCCTCAGGCAAATCCCCTTCACTGACAAACGTTACCTTTCCACAAACCTGTGGTACCCATTTACCGCAACCGTGATGATAGACTTCACAAACATTGGCAGGTGCCTGGTGAGTGCTGAGTGGAATTTGAACTGCCGACCGTTGGATTAGTAGTTACGTTACGTCCAACGTTTAAAGAGCTGTTTTCATAGTTATAAAATGCGGTTCTTAATTTTTTGCAACAATCAAAGGGGTTATTGACTATTTACTTTAGTTCGTGATACATTAACATTAAGCTCAGAAATTACCAACTTCAATCATATGCTTTTGATGAAATAATTTATTATCATACCAAAAAAGCTAATATCAGTTACAAAGCATAAAAATAACTACAACAATTTAATAAAAATAATACATTACATTAAGGCCAAAATAAGGCAACAGGCATTACACATTAGAACACCCTAAATAAACAAAAAATAACCCATATGATACTCACAATCATACACTGAAACTAATAGACAGCCGGAAACACTAATAAAATCATGTAAAAATTAAAGTCTACAGTAATTACTAGCCCAGCAGTATTGATTGAGTCTACTGAACATTATCGAACAATAGTTACAAGAGAAACAGTGGGTTTTGCTTTCTCTCAGTGAAAACTGGTCTCAAGGTCCAGAATGTAATGCTTAAAAAATCTTAAATACTGTATACTAGGCAGCTACCCTGTAACTGTTATGGTAGTACACAGCTTCGTAATCTTTACTAATGCTTCGTCAGTCTCAGTCACTATATACTGCTATTTGTGTTGGCTTCATAAAAACAGCATCGAATCGAGAAGGTTCGCAAGCAAATTAATCATATGCAGGAATCGCTCTGTAAATTTTAATACTATTTGCAAAACATTTGTTGAGCTCTCAAAGTTTATAGTTAATCTAATCCACATACCCTGACCCTGTTCAAGTGTCCAAACAATGAATTAGGATCAAAAAACATTTCATCTTTGTGTCCACGACTGACACTGGTTGGCATTACAGTTCTCGTTGTCAGAGACGTAAAGTTACTTACTTGTACATTACAGTCGTTACAGTCATATTATATACGGTCGTTATAGTTTTTAATCTTCGACCAATTTTTCATAGATCAAGGAGTTGTAATTCGGCAACAAACTGAAGTTTCTTCAAAATAGCAGGTTAGTATCTAAATTGGTTTGCGCGACATCAGAAGAAACCAGGGAAACTTGACAGACAGAACGGCAGCAGAAGCGCACGTTTCACCAATAGCATCCAAAAACCTAAACAAAAACTACAGTCTATGTATGTAGTTGTAAAAACTGATTGGATTTAAGTTTTCTGAGGTAGTGAAATTCGTGAAACAGATAAGACACCGGTGCGAAATTATAAAGACATAGCAACGGTTCCGGAAACCACTTATGGACCTGGCGTCTTTTTAAGCTAACAGACAGTGTGAATTTTCCATTCAACGACTGACACAACGTGACCATAAATGTACATACGTAGGACCCCCATGATAGAGGGGGTACAAGGGGTTGTGTCAGGGTGGTCGGCACCTCCCCTGCTCAGACAGTGGGGACCCCTTAACCCCCTAACAGTGGAAAAATGGGGCAAAATGACTTAAAAATCAACAAATCGCAAAAAATGTAATCAGGGACCGTCTCTCTCGCTGGTGGTCGCGCAGCCCCCCCCCCCTGGCCGATTGCTCCCGTGCATCTCTGAATGTGACCCTATGCCTTGAGCTTCAAAAATAACGCATAATACTGTGTGAGTGTGAATATGTCATACTCTCCCCATTCGGCACAATTTCATATCAAATTCAAAAACGATTAGCCAACTAACTTTTCTTTGTACTCCAGGAGAATGTCATGTTCTGGGTTTTGTTTTCGATAAGCTCTGAGTCCAGACCAGGTGCCAATATAGTCAACCAACAAATCCAGAGTCATGGAACGTTCAAAGTAAAGCGAGGGATCATTCCTGAAACGGATAAAATAAATATTGACATTAAGCCTAATCTTAATCAATTTATTTGAATGTGTTAATCACAGTTTATCTCTGTTGATGACTGGTTTAACACTCTCTAAACGTGAAAATCCTTTCTACACTCTTCTACGGAATTTCCAAACTCTCCAAAGCTGGTCAAAATACGGAGTGATATCAAAAGTACATGATATATCCAGTTTATAGAAATGCCGAAATGCCAATGAAAGCACAGTAGGAGCATTCATCAAAAAAGCACTCTAATCGCAGGCTCTCGCCCATTCTACTTAAAGAGAATTCCTAGTATAGACGTTAACGATACCTGCTTGCTGAGTGTACTTTCAGCTGGTTAGACGTGAATGCCCATATCTACCAAAACACGTCGAAAATAAATAGGCCTGTACAGTACTGGTTACTGCATAATATGTGATCGGATGATCGATCAACCTTCGAACCTGGTTAAGGCGTTGACTGTTGGCGTATTAATGCAATTAATCTTCTATGAAGTGACACATACGGCTGGTCAAACGTTTTTTCCTACTGTGGTAATCAACAAGCTCGTCTGCTGAGTGAGAAGGTTACCTACTGATTGAGTACTGATCATGACTTTGGAGTGTCTATATTCCGCAGGAAATATTGAACGAGGCCATAACCGCGCATTTGAGCTAGGTTATTTGCAAAGTGTGAAGCATTAAAAAAATTAGCGTCATTTTTGGATGAAAGGCGAGTTCTTGTTTATGTTCAGTTCTGTTTGTACCTAACTACAGTGGCCAGTGCGCATCGTGCATGCACTGAAGTCTCAAAAGTGTAAACCTACTAATAAATTTTCGTTCACTAAATTTCATTAAATCTGGTTTACTAAGTTCATTAAAGATTTCATGTTAGCTGCCCGACTGGCCAGTTTAACTAAGCACCGATCTTATTCAAATGGTAGTGGCTTTAGCCAACCAACACTATAGGTATGCTCCCACGGTCGTTAGTTGAACCAAGAGTAGTTGAACGTATTAAAATACCCAAGTAGAATCGTTTCTTTTGAAATTATGCAAAGCTCTAATGGTTACGCTCGTGTGTTTCACTTGACACTGCTCGCTGAGTCGATGCAGAGTATTTAGGATTCACTAGACACTGCTTTGCATCCACTGCTGATGAACAGCCGGTTTAGCTCAGTTGGTAGAGCGTCCGATTCAGAATCGGAAGGTTAGTGGTTCGAGCCCACTCCGGCATGTACTTTTTGAAAAGTCAGCATACCGCTCTTGTGTACTGCCGGCACTACATAATACGGTAGCTGATCGACCTACCTGCCCTTCCAGTGTTAATTTACACTCGAAATTCGACCTACCCAAGAATACATAGGATTTAGAGATTCTGAATATAGTATATACGCGGCCCCTGAGGGGGCCGCGTAAAAATATTATTCTGCTCAGAGTAAATAACTGCAAATAAATGCAAGAACAAACGCACTTTATTGCCATCTGTTCTTCATAGGGAAGTTTAACATCGGAATACTGCCTGTCGACAATTTGTCGCTCTTTTTCCCAGTAGCCTCCTTCCCACAAAACTTCGTAATGAAGCTAAAATACATAAAAAAATACATAAGCAATTTCTGGAGGGTACAGGTACAGTATTTTTTACTTGAGAAGAATCGAAAACATTTACCACTTTTTTGCCCTACTACCCAGGTCAAAAATGAAAGTTCCCCAATTATGCTTATTTTCACATATGTTACTCGCCCAAGGCACCCCAACCTCAGATAAGAAAAATCAAGCTTGAAGGTGCACTTTTGGTTCAGTGCGTTTGTCAGTGTATTTACACAGGTAAAAGTACAAAAAAAGCCTAAAAGTAGTCCTTAATTGGACAGTTCTAACACAAACCACATCAAACCAATCAGTCTGAAAATTGGCAGAGTAGCAGCTCACATGTACGCGCAAAATCGTATGATACGGATTTTTGATATGTATTTTCAGTTCTAAAATCGAAGGCAGTTCTAAAATTTTCAGTTCTAAAATGTCAGTTCATTTCAGTTCTAAAATCGAAATGTGAAAAAATGGCTGTTTTTTTGGCTCGCCAAGATTGAGTAATTTTACATTTGGCGTCACTGCTCAGGCCATGGGCAAAAATTAAAAAATGGATCATAGAGGTTGACATATGACATTGGGCTATCGAATCATGTAAAAATCAGCTTCGTCAGTATTGACAAAAATTTCGAGTAAAGGAACGCTTTGTGAGCACAAAAAACCTTTTTTCCGCCTATGATTTACACTTATATAAATTGAATTTTTGGGCGTCCCTAGTAAAAAAATGGCAAAGGCATTGGTTCCAGTTTGTTACATCTGCGACGCGCCTTCCATGGGGCTACATTGTGTGCAAATTTGAAGCGAATCGGAGAACCTAAAATTTTCACTTATACAGGTAGCCCCCCCTTAAAAGAGAAACTGGTGGTAAAATTTTTAAACTACCAGAGCCAATTATAGATAAAATAAAAAATTCGATCATCGATCTGAATTCGAATCTGAATCCGATCGATTCTCATCGATCTGAAATTATTATTAAAATGAAATTATTAAGCTCTATTTGCTAATAAAACAATTCAAAACCCCTGCATCAAAACCTTAAAACTATCAAGCCATTCACTTTCGGCTTCAGGCATAAGTCTCCAAATTCAAAATACATGTAGTTTTTACTTTGGATAAAATGTCATTGATCGTTTTATTGCTCTCGTCGTTCGCGCTTTGGCTTTCCAGTTTGCACAGACCGTAACCACAAGTTGCTAAAACACCACCGGGTCTCAGAATCCGACTGCATTCTTTAAAAAATTGGTCCAAATCAAACCAGTGTAAACTTTGACAGCAGAATATCAAATCCACGCTAGAACTGCTGCCGGGAAGATTAGCGGCCCCACCGACTCTAAAACACAAAATGTAATCAGTAACTTCTACTTCTTTAGCAAAAAGTGTGAGCAGCGTGAGGAGCTTTAATTCAAACTAACATCCAAATATAACAGCCGCGTTTAATATTCCCTGCAGAATATGACACTTAGGAACCATTCGAAACACTCATAATGAAATCATACTCACTCAGCAGAAAAGACTGTTACGTTAATTCGTTCACGATTCAATTTAAAACTAAAACTGATTTAAAACATGAAACACTCACTTATATTCCACATGATCATGGGAATTCGCCTTCTGCGCCTCTTCAATCTGGCTCTGGCTTGTATCAATCCCGATCACGTGACCAAACCATGGCGCCAACTTCACTGTACTCAGACCCGTGCCACAGCCAACGTCTAGGGCTCGTTCAAATGGTTGTGGAAGCTGAAAAACATGTTATGCTGCAATACACTAATGGGGTTATGTACTTAAGACCATATTTAGTGATAATTCCGATAGGCGAAAAGAAAGGTGTTACAAAAATCAGCATACTTTTTATTTTCAAGTACAGCTGGCAATACATAGTGATAAGAGCAGTGCTTTTCCAGGACCAGAGCAGGGTTTTTTTTGTGCAAAACCCTGTGCAAATGCACACTTTTTTAAAATTTTGCACACAAAAATTAAAATTTTGCACAATAATGCACAGTGCCCGATGGGCCTGGGATATGCTTAAAATGCACTGTTTCTAATGCCAAATCGAAAAAAAATTCTGGGGGCTGCCGCCCCCAGACCCCTGCATCTACTGGCATAACTGGCGGCATCATCAACGGCGGCAGATTTTTATACTGCTTCTTGGCAAAAGGCACAATGATTTGCGTAATTGCTGTTCAAATTGCTAGAGTTTTATTTTTCTAAAAATCGTGTTACACATTGTCAAAAACCATAAGTCTCTAGCTCCCCAGACCTCCACAAACTACGGCATCTACGTTTCTAAACTAAATTGTCTCACGAAGGGGGGGAATTGCTTTGCTCCACCCATTCTGAAAATTTCCTAGATCTGCCACTGCCACTGATATGATTTTATGTATGTATATATTATATAACGTAACAAGGGCATACATACCAAGGGGGGATGGTGAAAATTTCCGCCCCAGAAATTTTTTCCAGTAAAATTTTACACAAGGGACCCCCATTGAATTTCATGGCCCGGCCAAAAAATTTCCGTTTCGTTTTTTATGAACCAAATTTTGCCCGAAAAATGAAAAATTTCTACATTTTCAGGGGAATGCCGCCCCAGATCCCAGCAATGACCCAGAACAATTCGTAAATAAACAGTTGCTGATGAAATGTTTTTCAATGCAAAATTTATTTCAAAATTCGATACATAAAAGCTCTGGCTTCTTGAGACTGCCGCCCCTAGGCCCCGCAATCACCCAGATTCGCCAACAAAGTGTTGCTTAAAGTTGCTTTTTTAATGAAAATTTTATTCTAAAATTCCCCAAAAGCTGTGGCTTTTGGGGGCTGCCGCCTCCAGACCCCCGCCAATTATGGCACACACATTTTTGCAAGATTAATTTAAGGAAGATGGGTCGGCTTCCCTACGCTCAAAAAATTTCTTGGATCTGCATCTGACAGCCATTGTGTTAATGCCAGTAATTTCCAATATTTAGAATTTCAGCACTAGCACACCAACATAAACATAGCAGCAACCAGCAAGGGTGTATATGCCCAGGGTGGACGCATGGTGGGAATCTTCTCTTTTTGGTTTTTATGGTCCGGCCGCAAAAATTTCCTGATATATACGTCACTAATTGACCAATTTGGCATAAAAATCAAAATTTTTCCCATTTTTTGTGGGGGCTGCCCACACCCACCCGACGGCCCCCAGGCCCAGACCCAGCCCCCCGCCACGGGCACTAAGCCTTGCTATTACATATCTTTCATCAAAGCCTATGCTGACGTTCTCTTCTACGATTCATTATTTCCCGGTCAAAAAATTTCATACATCTCCATTTGACCAAGTTGCCAAAAAACGAAAAAATTCTCCAGCTTATCGAGCTTCTGACCCTTTCTCCCCAATTATTTTCCCTATTGCGAGCCCTTTCTCATGCATCTTTCATCTTTCGAAAATCCATTTTTCATCTTCGATAAAATCGAACTTAAGTCTTATTTTCAGAAATGAAAAGTCATCCCCCCAAATTTTTTCCGCACGCCACTGCCACTGCATACATGTATACAATTTTTGGCCATAAAAAGGGAAAGATATCGAAGACGAGAAGAAATGGATGATAGATTTTTATTAAACATTAGAAAATAAACCCCAACCAAAAACCCCCCCCCCCCCCCCCCCCCCCCTCTGTATAGTATAGGACGCGTACATGGCCCTGGAAAAATCTATAAATTACGCCCAAATGTAAACGTTTTAATCAAAAGGTTAACAAGTGAAAGTTTGGTGCAAAATGTAATTATTAGTGCAGCCTGCTGCTAATTTATTGGACACTTTTTGTCCATATACTACGGCCAATCTGTTGACTTAAAATAATTACAACCTGGTAAAGAGTGGTGTTTTAGAATTTGAGATGTTCTGGTCACGTGACGAGACGTGTCGTTAATCGTGACGTGAAAAATCCGCTAAACAGTAAAAAATTAGCTATATAAAGTTTGTATAATCGACGAATTCAGTGTAAGATTCATATATTTGTAAATTATTAGTATTGTGGGCTTACCAATCTAATAAACACTGGTAAATTGAGTCATTACTCATTAATAAATGCTAAATCACATCGCCCACATTCCAGCTATCACTAGCTGAACTTCATAAATTGGCCCAATGTTCGCCAAAAGATAAGTGCGCGACATTTCTGTTTTTTAGTTTTTTTCTCAGCCCAATGCCACATGTATATATTATTGGGACAACAAAAATGTGACTCATTCCTCTTGTGTGCGAATTCCACTCCAAAAACCTGTTTTTAACATAAATTTGGTGGCGTTAGCATATTGCACTATGTATTTTATATGTATGAGTATAGATAGGCTGAAAGCAGTGAAATATTTGATATAATCCGTGTGCATTTTTATGCTATTCGCAAATTTATGTTTACATTTTTTTATTCTAACATTTTCTGGTTAGTTTCGACTCGTTTCATTTCACGAAATGAAACCTCAGAGACCTACCACTTTGCCTCTTCAAAAAAGGTAAGAATCATCTGCCTATTTCGGGCAAATGTTGCACAGAAAGTACATAATAGAGCTTAAAATTTTCATTTCTGTTTCACTGATCATACTTTTAGCTGTCTAGTGAGGACTGGTGAGTCGATTCAACCCAGAAACGGCTTACTTTCATCTTTTGTAAAGTCTAATTATTTCCTTGAGAAAAAAATAGGCCGAAAAAATCTGCCTGACAGTTTTGTTTACCAAATGTTTCACCCTATGTGCTTATCAGCGACTTGATGAATGTTTAGAGTTGTTGGCTTGGACCATGTCTCAGTTATTTTCTGGTTCTTTGGTGTCTAGGCTCTTTTCCAAGTCTCGACCCTCCATACCTCCAGCCCTGTTGGATCATGTCATCAATTTTCTCTCCGAAAAAGTAAGCCACCGGAATTTTATATTTAACTCTATGCTCCGGTTGAATGCACGCTCAGTGTGGGCCAGGTATAGCCACTTCCTTTTATCTAGTTCATGCCTTTTTGATTCATCACCGACTAGCGGTGACAAAAAGTCTTAAGACGTTTCACTCCATTGGTTGTTGGTCTTGCTCTGGTCCTGGAAAAGCACTGCTCTTATCACTATGTATTGCCAGCTGTACTTGAAAATAAAAAGTATGCTGATTTTTGTAACACCTTTCTTTTCGCCTATCGGAATTATCACTAAATATGGTCTTAAGTACATAACCCCATTAGTGTATTGCAGCATAACATGTTTTTCAGCTTCCACAACCATTTGAGCGAGCCCTAGACGTTGGCTGTGGCACGGGTCTGAGCACAGTGAAGTTGGCGCCATGGTTTGGTCACGTGATCGGGATTGATACAAGCCAGAGCCAGATTGAAGAGGCGCAGAAGGCGAATTCCCATGATCATGTGGAATATAAGTGAGTGGTTCATGTTTTAAATCAGTTTTAGTTTTAAATTGAATCGTGAACGAATTAACGTAACAGTCTCTTCTGCTGAGTGATTATGATTTCATTATGAGTGTTTCGAATGGTTCCTAAGTGTCATATTCTGCAGGGAATATTAAACGCGGCTGTTATATTTGGATGTTAGTTTGAGTTAAAGCTCCTCACGCTGCTCACACTTTGTGCTAAAGAAGTAGAAGTTACTGATTACATTTTGTGTTTTAGAGTCGGTGGGGCCGCTAATCTTCCCAGCAGCAGTTCTAGCGTGGATTTGATATTCTGCTGTCGAAGTTTACACTGGTTTGATTTGGACCAATTTTTTAAAGAATGCAGTCGGATTCTGAGACCCGGTGGTGTTTTAGCAACTTGTGGTTACGGTCTGTGCAAACTGGAAAGCCAAAGCGCGAACGACGAGAGCAATAAAACGATCAATGACATTTTATCCAAAGTAAAAACTACATGTATTTTGAATTTGGAGACTTATGCCTGAAGCCGAAAGTGAATGGCTTGATAGTTTTAAGGTTTTGATGCAGGGGTTTTGAATTGTTTTATTAGCAAATAGAGCTTAATAATTTCATTTTAATAATAATTTCAGATCGATGAGAATCGATCGGATTCAGATTCGAATTCAGATCGATGATCGAATTTTTTATTTTATCTATAATTGGCTCTGGTAGTTTAAAAATTTTACCACCAGTTTCTCTTTTAAGGGGGGGGGCTACCTGTATAAGTGAAAATTTTAGGTTCTCCGATTCGCTTCAAATTTGCACACAATGTAGCCCCATGGAAGGCGCGTCGCAGATGTAACAAACTGGAACCAATGCCTTTGCCATTTTTTTACTAGGGACGCCCAAAAATTCAATTTAAGTGTAAATCATAGGCGGAAACAAGCAGCAGTTTTATGCAAAATTTATTGAGTTCTGATCCATGGCCATGACCAGCCAGACTGCATCAGTAGCAGTAATTTTTGTGCAAATTGTACTCGGTGGAATTTAAATTACTGGAAAAAGTTGCTTCTAAGGAAGTTTAACCTGTCGCACAAACATACCTATTTCTTAATACCGAAAAGGTTTTTTTGAATTACTTGAAAACTATTGGTAAAATTATGCCTCTTCATTTATCCGACAGCAGTTGGTTACACTTAAAAAATCACAAATATTTTGCGTTTGTTTTTTGCCTTTGAGAGTTACGTTTAATTATGTTGCAAATTGAAATTTTCTCATTTAAAAGGATACATCACGGCCAGGCTTTTCGCTCGGGCACACGATCCTTTTTTGTCCTTGGAGCTCTCGCCTTTAGCCCTCCGAGAGCTCCGTGATTTGCAGCATAACATATCATAAGATTTATAACAGTATCTCCATTTGAACATCGTTGAGACTGCAACGATACTCGGTCGATACTCATGCTCCCAGGACAAATCAGATGCCTCAAGGGCGGAGCACATTCACACGTAGGCCCCCAAGCCTAAGTTAATTACACCACACTCATAGTTTCCTGGCTAACCATGGGGTTTCTCGATCAGAACGAACGACAACTAAATCCGAGAGTTTTCTTAGGTTCACCCCTAACCGAATCCGAGGGTTTATCGGATTACCCTTAACCGAAGGACCATACTAGAGAAGCTATGTACACAGTCAGACAGCACACAGAACAAGTATCGTAATGGTTGAAGTGCAACCTCAACTCAGGGCATGGGGATAAGGCTGTCCTGATCACCTGGCCCGGCCCTATCCCCTCCATCCTATGTCCAGAATGTTGAAAGAAAGAAGATGTCCCAATTTCGATAGAAAAAAACACATGGAGGCGCCGGGAATCGAACCTTGGCCGCTTGCGTCGACTACAAAAATGCTAACCACTACACCACAGCCCCCAAGTCTCATAGGTCCCATATTTTCTCATTTAATACAACACAAGTCAATCGGGCAACCCAGACGCTAAAGTACTGAAGTACGAGTACTGAAGCGTCGCAATGGCACCTTGAGTCAAAAAATGGTATCATAAACTTGCCTCAAAAACTGTACTGAAGATCCGCCTTATCCTCGATGACCTGCTTCCTGCTTGCTTTTTACGCAGCCCCCTAAGGGGCCCAGGAGCCGCGTATATATGCACTAGAATGGCAGGTACCTCTCACTTCTTCTTGCTTCTGCTAGTCTTTTCTCAATCTCACAGGCAGTAGGTAAACTTAGAAATCTAACAAAAGATAATCTAGCAGTGGGCAATCGAGCCGCTGGCTTCACGATTCTTGATTAGATGCTCCGTCCAATCACTTGAGCTATCCGGTACCTGTTCTCATGTGATTTAAATTTAAGTCACACCAAGAACCATCAATCATTCTGCCCTCTGAACCCAGTGATCCGGGATGAAATTTCGGTGAGGTCTTTTTTAAAATTTTATTTTGTTTTCTGTCAAAAAATCTAAATAAAAATGTTTCGCTATTGTGCAGTTTTTGACATTAAAATATTTTTATAGTTTACCAGTAATGCATTGGAGCAACTCAGTAGTCAGTTGTAGTAAATGTGTGCAAAAATTAGGACATTAATATCATTTTATGCACAAATTACGGCGGCGTTTGATATTTCCTCTGGAATATTGACGCTCAGTCCTCACAATGTAACCACATCTCAAAAGAGCTTCTTCAAGCCAGAGCTTCGTTTTTGAGCCAGAGCTTTTTTTGCCACGTCATATGTAAGATGCATATTTTACGATTTGGAGTTTAAACGAAACTTGCAAAAAAATTTTATTTAAAAATGTTTTGGACAAATTCGTTCAACTGAAGGCATTTCACAGCCAAGAGAGGGCAAGGAAAAAGTATTTGGCACAATTCTGACAGGTGAAATATTAAGATTTTTACTATTACCAAGTTGCGTTTTACTGGATTGAACTTTGCTGTTTTTGGAAGCTTGTTTTTAAAACAATTCAATTATCAAGAAAGGGAGAGGGGATGGATTCTTACCGAAAGAAAAACAGCATCATCATCAGAATAACCCAGGGGGGATTTGAACCACCCATCTCTGGATCTGTAGACCAGCGCTCTACCGTTGAACTACTGGGCCGACGATGAGCTGTCGTAAATCCCTTCAAGTACGCTAGGGGGCCTATCTTACTTCACATCTCTCCCCTTTTAGTAAACTTCGGCCCGAAGTTTCCCTGGGCTGTGCACCGCTGCTACAAGCTATGGGGCAGCCCGGAGTGGGTGAGTGCCGCCGGGAGCCGTCCCTATCATTCTCTACAAGGCCAGTGTCGCAAGGTCGCTCCGTAACCTCATCATCAGCGAACACTGCCAGGGACTGATAAGCTCACACTCCTAGCCGGGACAAGGAGCGGCTCCACTGCTAAGCTACAACAGGCTATCTCATTCCTCCATATACTCACCATATACAAAGAAAGACAGCATCATCATCAGAATGACCCAGGGGGGATTCGAACCACCCATCTCTGGATCTGCAGACCAGCGCTCTACCGTTGAGCTACTGGGCCGACAATGAGCTGCCGTAAATCCCTTTTAGTATATACGCTAGGGGGCCTATCTTACTTCACACAATTAATTCACAATTCAACAATCAATTAAATTTACAACTTTTTTTCAAAAAACTATCGGCCAGAAAAACTTTTGTTTAGCCTTTTCGTAAAAAAATAAAAAAGATCCCCCTATTTTAGCGTTACAGTATCCCAAAAACGCTAGCAACAAAAGAAGCTAGCTGGCTAGCCGACTGGTCCAGCTCGCACACAAAACACGATCACACACAGCACAAAAATTACTCGGAAACACACACACTCAATTGCCCCAGTGAATACATGTAAGACGTGTAATTCGCTAGGGCAAATCAAATGTAAGATCCTGTCGCTACTGTGGTAGCGACAGGAAAAAGGTTTTTTGTGCTCACAAAGCGTTCCTTTACTCGAAATTTTTGTCAATACTGACGAAGCAGATTTTTACATGATTCGATAGCCCAATGTCATATGTCAACCTCTATGATCCATTTTTTTAATTTTTGCCCATGGCCTGAGCAGTGACGCCAAATGTAAAATTATATACTCAATCTTGGCGAGCCCAAAAAACAGCCATTTTTTCACATTTCGATTTTAGAACTGAAATGAACTGACATTTTAGAACTGAAAATTTTAGAACTGCCTTCGATTTTAGAACTGAAAATACATATCAAAAATCCGTATCATACGATTTTGCGCGTACATGTGAGCTGCTACTATGCCACTTTTCAGACTGATTGGTTTGATGTGGTTTGTGTTAGAACTGTCCAATTAAGGACTACTTTTAGGCTTTTTTTGTACTTTTACCTGTGTAAATACACTGACAAACGCACTGAACCAAAAGTGCACCTTCAAGCTTGATTTTTCTTATCTGAGGTTGGGGTGCGTTGGGCGAGTAACATATGTGAAAATAAGCATAATTGGGGAACTTTGATTTTTGACCTGGGTAGTAGGGCAAAAAAGTGGTAAATGTTTTCGATTCTTCTCAAGTAAAAAATACTGTACCTGTACCCTCCAGAAATTGCTTGTGTATTTTTTATGTATTTTAGCTTCATTACGAAGTTTTGTGGGAAGGAGGCTACTGGGAAAAAGAGCGACAAATTGTCGACAGGCAGTATTCCGATGTTAAACTTCCATATGAAGAACAGATGGCAATAAAGTGCGTTTGTTCTTGCATTTATTTGCAGTTATTTACTCTGAGCAGAATAATATTTTTGATTACCACAGTAGGAAGAAACGTTTGACCAGCCGTATGTGTCACTTCATAGAAGATTAATTGCATTAATACGCCAACAGTCAACGCCTTAACCAGGTTCGAAGGTTGATCATCCGATCACATATTATGCAGTAACCAGTACTGTACAGGCCTATTTATTTTCGACGTGTTTTGGTAGATATGTGCATTCACGTCTAACCAGCTGAAAGTACACTCAGCAAGCAGGTATCGTTAACGTATATACTAGGAATTCTCTTTAAGTAGAATGGGCGAGAGCCTGCGATTAGAGTGCTTTTTTGATGAATGCTCGTACTGTGCTTTCATTGGCATTTCGGCATTTCTATAAACTGGATATATCATGTACTTTTGATATCACTCCGTATTTTGACCAGCTTTGGAGAGTTTGGAAATTCCGTAGAAGAGTGTAGAAAGGATTTTCACGTTTAGAGAGTGTTAAACCAGTCATCAACAGCGATAAACTTTGATTAACACATTCAAATAAATTGATTAAGATTAGGCTTAATCGCTTTACTTTGAACGTTCCATGACTCTGGATTTGTTGGTTGACTATATTGGCACCTGGTCTGGACTCAGAGCTTATCGAAAACAAAACCCAGAACATGACATTCTCCTGGAGTACAAAGAAAAGTTAGTTGGCTAATCGTTTTTGAATTTGATGTGAAAAAGTGCCGAATGGTGAGAGTATGACATATTCACACTCACACTGTATTATGCGTTATTTTTGAAGCTCAAGACATAGGGTCACATTCAGAGATGCACGGGAGCAATCGGCCAGGGGGGGGGGCTGCGCGACCACCAGCGAGAGAGACGGTCCCTGATTACATTTTTTGCGATTTGTTGATTTTTAAGTCATTTTGCCCCATTTTTCCACTGTTAGGGGGTTAAGGGGTCCCCACTGTCTGAGCAGGGGAGGTGCCGACCACCCTGACACAACCCCTTGTACCCCCTCTATCATGGGGGTCCTACGTATGTACATTTATGGTCACGTTGTGTCAGTCGTTGAATGGAAAATTCACACTGTCTGTTAGCTTAAAAAGACGCCAGGTCCATAAGTGGTTTCCGGAACCGTTGCTATGTCTTTATAATTTCGCACCGGTGTCTTATCTGTTTCACGAATTTCACTACCTCAGAAAACTTAAATCCAATCAGTTTTTACAATTACATACATACACTGTAGTTTTTGTTTAGGTTTTTGGATGCTATTGGTGAAACGTGCGCTTCTGCTGCCGTTCTGTCTGTCAAATTTCCCTGGTTTCTTCTGATGTCGCGCAAACCAATTTAGATACTAACCTGCTATTTTGAAGAAACTTCAGTTGTTGCCGAATTACAACTCCTTGATCTATGAAAAATTGGTCGAAGATTAAAAACTATAACGACCGTATATAATATGACTGTAACGACTGTAATGTACAAGTAAGTAACTTTACGTCTCTGACAACGAGAACTGTAATGCCAACCAGTGTCAGTCGTGGACACAAAGATGAAATGTTTTTTGATCCTAATTCATTGTTTGGACACTTGAACAGGGTCAGGGTATGTGGATTAGATTAACTATAAACTTTGAGAGCTCAACAAATGTTTTGCAAATAGTATTAAAATTTACAGAGCGATTCCTGCATATGATTAATTTGCTTGCGAACCTTCTCGATTCGATGCTGTTTTTATGAAGCCAACACAAATAGCAGTATATAGTGACTGAGACTGACGAAGCATTAGTAAAGATTACGAAGCTGTGTACTACCATAACAGTTACAGGGTAGCTGCCTAGTATACAGTTTTTAAGATTTTTGTTGCCTAGACAAATTTGTTTTCAAGGCAATGTTTATGTCACGTCATCTTGATATGATTTTCTAATTCACTGTTGTGCTGAGACATGTGTCACGACACGATCTTACAAATTCTTGCCCTATTTTTAATGTCAGGACAGCTGCTGTTTCCATCCGCCTAGGCTGATCCATTAAACTCCGTTGACGATGAAAAGGGCAGGCTTCTTGTACAGATTTTTCATCTAAACCTCAGACATCTGTTCGCACATTTGTCAGTATTTTACCTCAAATTCGAATAATTTATATGATCGGCAGCTTTTCATCGGTTAATAGATGAGACTCACTGACCAAGTTTTTTGGAAACTATTGTGTTTGAATAGAGACATCATAGTTGTTTAATTAGGCTGCCATTTGTGTTTTTGTATAACAACTCCACGCTGGCCAAATGCCTGAACCCAACATTGAAGCATCCACAAGCGTACTGAGTTCCGTACAGACCTATTGATACAAATTTGAAAACAAAGGGAATGGAAACAACAACTACAGTCCAGATGGTCAGGATTAGGTTTTGCGATGCATTTCATCACGATGGTAGATTCTGAAAAGTTCTACTTTACTCCCATTCGCTTGTAGTAACAGTTAACATTGCGAGAGCGCGTATATCCGGTCGACTTTACCTATTTTACCTTTTTATGCAGAAAATAGGTCGCGCGGTCACAGTACCGATAGTAGCTCAGCGGACATAACCTCACGTCACCTGACTCATTATTTTCTATGATCTCACTCCTGGATCACCTTAGATTCCTGGGAAAGGCTTTTTGTCATAGGTGACGAAGCTTCGCGAAAAGTGACGAACGCTGTAACTGGCTGGAAAGTGATGAACAAAAAATGTTTCACTTTTTTACATTGAAAATGTGTTTTGGAGCAATTTTTAAAAAAATTTTTGTTCGTCACTTTTGGCTCCACCGTGGTCACTTTTCGCAACGTCGACAAACAGGGAACTTTATTTACACAGTACTGTGATGCTGTTGACACTTCATTTTATGTGCACTCGTTAAAACACGCTGCCTCAAGACTTTTTTGATGGCTCCTTAACAGCTCCTCTCCAATTACCTACCCTCATAAGACCAACAGCGACCAAAAGTAAGAAACATACTACTTCAGTGAAAAGCTATTGTTCTCAAACCAACGTTTCAATGTAACTTTGTTGATCCCGTGCAGGTGTTTTAGTATAAAATTGAGAACACTGGGAAGGGTGGAATTTTTGCCGGACTAAAGTAGTATATTTTAATTTTAGTCAGACTAAAGCTTGTTTCACACAAATGAGAAAACGCTTGGGGTGCCCCTTGTGGTACCCCATGAGGTACTCAATTGTGCGATATGACGCCGCCAATTGTGAAAGTTCGTAAACATGTAGCTGTCGTAATTTTCACGTCTAGTTTTCCCTATAAAGACAGTTGTATATTTTGTGTGTATATATAAACGTTTTTACGCGGCGGCCTCAGCCGCCGCGTATATACTATAATGCAAAAGGAATCTTAACACGTATCTCCTATCATAGTGTAAAGTTACACTGTATTATTCGGCAGGTCACAAAATTGGCATTATTTGTATGGGTGTGTGTACTCATGCTGTGTGATAATCTAGGCTTCATCGTTCAGCAGCTTGTGTGTTGTATATGCGATTATATATATCAGGCTGCTAGTGCTGTGTGTGTGTGTGTGTGTACACGCAGAAAATTCTATTATGCAGCGGGCCTCTCACTGTAACACTGTTGTAAGAAAGGAAACCTGTCGCAACAATGTTGCATAGATTGTTTTTTATCAGCATGTCCGAAATAGAAAATACTGTCTTCAGATGACGCTTATAACCTTATCATGCTGCGGTTGTGAATGTCATCAGGTTGTCTATATAAGTACATATAGATGCCGGATATATGTTACAGTGTTATACATGGACACGATCTCTAGTTTCGTAATTAACTTAGTAATCACTCAAAATTTGATGTATAAACTCAAAAGTTGTTTCTTGGTTTGCCAAAATATTGTCAAACTTTGCACGACGTCTTTCGCTGACCGACACAGCGGCTGACCCTGGCGCGATTTTGGCTTTACATACGTAATATAAAAATCCTAAATTGGGCGATAAAAAATCGTGGATTACGTAAGTGAATGTTACACAAAACATAAACGAATTGTACTCAAAACGTTGACGACTGCAGCTACTACATAGCTATCGTAAAGTATGAAACTAAAGTGACGCCACATTAATTTTCTGAATGTTTTTAACCGTAGTACTGACGTCGCTGCCTCGAAAATGAGATAAAACTCAGTAGTGGTCGTTGTTTAATAATTGGTTGGCTTTAAAATATTTTGATGCCGCGTTTTATATTCGAAGAATATCCTCGGCTGTGCAAGAAAGTCGCAACGAAATCAATCAAACTCAATTTATCCTTACTCGCAAAACGTGCTTGTTATAAAAAATAACGTGTTAATGTCAATCTTGCTGTGTTACTGTAGTCTGTTCTGTTCTGCATAATAAAACCTCATCCCATTGAAGAGTTGAACCTGTGCGATTGCATTCGGGACGGAATTGACGCTAATGTAGGTACATTGTACAAGTACATATCATCCTTCCTGTATACATAGCTAGTAAGTAACTATTTTCACAGTGTACCAAAACAGTAGAATTTTGTTAGGTGTCTTTCATCTACGGTGTTCTTCACTTTGTTTACGCCTGCTCAAGCATAAACTGCCTGTGTCCTGAATAAATCCATAGAGACTCTGGCTCTTACAATTTTTTATGCTTCAAAACACTCATGTCAAAACCCAGACAAGACTATATTTTATGTAGACAAGTCTATACCTAGATTATGCTTAAAATGTTTGTGGTAAGTTTTTTCATGGTCTCACACACATTTTTCATTTTCTCCCGATGGATTAATAATTACATTGGCAATTTTACTTATATAGATACGCTCTTGCTCAGTAAAACCACTTTGAAATAAGAATTAGATTTTTGAAAGCGATACATTAATTTACATTTTAGAAGCTCGTCAGGAAATTACTAGATTATTATGCAAGAATACGTCTTCTGGTTTTACTTTTCAGGCTCTCTTCGGCTTGTTCTAGGTTTTCTGTCAGTCAACATCGGAGCCTAATTGGGTCGTGTTTTAAACTGGAGTTGACCGAAACGGACTAGACTGTTCACAGTCACCAAATATCAATTTTCTAGCATTTATGTAATACTATGAGTGCAATATAGGAAGAAAAAATACTGTCATCTTATTATGCTTGAGCGGCCGTCAAACCTGCTTATATTAATTCATTAAACTCAGAAGTGGGGGGTACCCATCCTCATTTCAAAACAGTGTCAAAGTCCTTTCAGTTACGTATGGAACTGTGGAATGGCAACCATCCTCGTTTTAGGACTGATAGAAGTTCTCCTCAGGTATATACATACCATCCCATCAATTGAGGCCAGTAACGGTTTTAAATTTATCTGAAATGAAGCAAATTTTTTAACCGATTTTTAAATTAAATTTGATTAAACTTTTTTTAGCCGGTAAGAAATACAGCTTTCAAAGAGCACAGAATTCATTAGTGCGCTTTGGACACGTGGCTTTTTTCGTCTCCATCAAAGCTATTCAATGTAAAGTAGGAATAAACTGCTGTTCTTTATGCTATTCTTATTTCGGCATATTGTACATAAGTTTTTTCTGCTTGCAAAATACCGTTACATTTGAATTGTTTAGCTTACAAAATATATGTATACCCGCTTTAAGATCAGATTTAAGCGTTTTGAATACCTAGTCAACTTTTAAGAAATTTCAACTAAGGTGAACTTGAAAAGATTTGTAAACCTCGTAACAGACTGTTAGATTCTTAATGTGCTACGTATATGTTACTAACGGAATCAGTTTTCAACTAAAGTGTGACCAGAGGTTGCTGAACCTTGAGACTAAATACGCAGCGTGATTTTTGTGACTACTCGCTCTCGCTGTACTCTTGATGCTTGCAATTCGTTCTTTTACTAATAAATCCCGTTTTCGTTTAGTTTCAAGTTCCAGCTTTTTTGGTTAGATTTATCAACGAAATGTCTTGATAGACATTAGACAATAGGGCAAAAAAATTAAACTTTAACTTTGACTAAAACTGAAAAAGTTAGGGGTGTTACTTTAACTTTACCTTTAATTTTAACTTTAACTTTAACCTTAACCTTAACCTTAACCTTAATCTTAACTTTAACTTTAACTTTAACTTTAACTTTAACCTTAACGGCCCAAGTGTAGTGTCCTAGATGGCCAAATTTGGCCAACTTAATCAGTTGATGTATATACGTAGTTAGTTAGTTTTCTTTCGAAGAATTGTTAACTGTTCTGTCTAAATGTTAGATGATGAGAAATAAATGAATCTGAAAAGACATTAAAAATTATTTTAAAAAATTTTGAGGGCACATCCGGGGGCACACCGTCCTGGTCTTGTGCTATTAGAAATGGTCAAATTGTCCAGCTGACTTGGCGAATTTGGGCAACTTCGATGGCTAACTTGGCCAACTTCAGTTGGCCAACTTGGCCAACTTAAAAATTGCTAACTTGGCCAACTTCAGTTGGCCAACTTGGCCAACTTAAAAATGGCTAACTTGGCCAAATCAACTTGGCCAGCTTGGCCAACTTAAGTTGGCCAACTCAACTTGGCCAACTTGGCCAACTTAAGTTGGCCAACTCAACTTGGCCAACTTGGCCAACTTAAGTTGGCCAAATCAACTTGGCCAACTTGGCCAACTTGAACATCCGATACTTTCACTATTTGAAATAAAGTCAAGTTCAAATCTCGAAGTTTACATTTTAAAGTTTCATTTTCATTAACTGACTAACTAACTTGAAAAAGTTAACTAGAGGATTAGAACTTGACTTCATTTCAAATAGTCAAAGTATCGGATGTTCAAGTTGGCCAAGTTGGCCAAGTTGATTTGGCCAACTTAAGTTGGCCAAGTTGGCCAAGTTGAGTTGGCCAACTTAAGTTGGCCAAGTTGGCCAAGTTGAGTTGGCCAACTTAAGTTGGCCAAGTTGGCCAAGTTGATTTGGCCAACTTAAGTTGGCCAAGTTGGCCAAGTTGATTTGGCCAAGTTAAGTTGGCCAAGTTGGCCAAGTTGAGTTGGCCAACTTAAGTTGGCCAAGTTGGCCCAGTTGAGTTGGCCAACTTAAGTTGGCCAAGTTTGCCAAGTTGAGTTGGCCAAGTTGGCAAATTTGCAACAAAGTTAACAGTGTAGGACACTACACTTGGGCCACCTTAACCTTAACCTTAACCTTAACCTTAACCTTAACCTTAACCTTAACCTTAACCTTAACCTTAACGTTAACTTTAACTTTAACTTTAACTTTAACTTTAACTTTAACTTTAACTTTAACCTTAACCTTAACCTTAACCTTAACCTTAACGTTAACTTTAACTTTAACTTTAACTTTAACTTTAACTTTAACTTTAATTTTAACTACAAAAAAGTTAAGGGTCTTTACTTTAACTTAATTTTAATTCAAGCACCCATACTTTAACTTTTAATTAAATTCCGCCAATTTCTTAACTTTAACTTAAAAAAAACTTTTATTTAAAATTTTGAGTTGGACTTTTTTTATAACTTTTTTGAATGATGGTGAGGATACGAAAATTCTATATAATGACCTTCTAATTAACTGAAGTTATTGTTGTAGTAAATTTTTTCTCCGGCGCTGAGTACACCACATCAATTTTTATTTGTAGTATTTCGTCCTTGAACTCGGTCAGTTGAAGACATGCCCAACATAAGAGGATCAAAGGAGGAAAACAGGATCATTTTCCCCTTATTGTAACCAGCGTTTAAATGCAGCCTAAGATGATCATGATTCACAAAATTTGTGTTCACGAAAAGGTGTGTCAAAGTTCAATGTGAAATGTCAAAGTTCAATGTCAACGTAAAAGTCAAATAATCACAAGTGAAAATCTGCAAACAGTTTGTAAAATGCCAACTTGTTCCATTCTTGATTTGAAGCTGAAGCTCACGTACGCCGACGAACAAGGAACTTTTCTACGCAAGTGTACTGTATGCAGTGTTTTATAAGGCTCAAAAGCTATTTATCTGTCAAAAACTCCTTTTTTTAGGTAGTTAATTACAAAAGTTTTGTATTTTGATTCAATTTTATTGAAAAAAGTTAGGGGTCTTACTTTAAACTTTAAAAAAAGTTAGTAGTTTAAGTTTAACCTTAAGAAAAACGGAAATCAAACTTCAATTTTAACTTTAAAAAAACGTTAGTTTTCTAACTTTAACTTTAACTAAAACTAGGCCTTTATGCCTAAGTTCAACTTTAACTTAAATAAAAATGGGTTGACTTTTTGCCCTACTAGACAAGTATGAAACAAGGTCCATTCAATATACGGTGTTTTATATCAAAATGTTCACAATGTATCTGTTTTCGTCGCTGTCTGCTGATTTCCACGGAGAAATCATTAGGTTCTGGCAGCCTGGCTGAACTGATATTATGTCACTATGGTAGCCCAACGTGCGAGGTATACCTTGAAAACTCCTCTGCATTGAAAATATATATGTATACTAATGCTAACGCTGATGTGTTGAGAAACATATACCTACCTTTTTATGTACAGTCCACCAGCTTAGGTTTTTGTGCGCTTATGGGTGCCTTGACTGTGAAATTCTAGTTTTACTGTGTGCTGAATATATATATATATTTTCAAACATTTGTAAAAAAGTTTTTCTCTTGCTGTGCAGACGACTATATGCGACGGAAAAATATACATTGTGAACTATAGTGCCGTCCTACTACTGTGTAAATTTTGCGAACGGGAAGTTAAATGAATTGCACGTTGTTACGTTTTCAATAACAATAAGGTTGAATTTTTCCGCTCCCGTTATGCAAAAGCCGAATGTTTCCAGTTTAGATGTTGTTTCTGTAGCCACATTATCGAGTGAACAACGGATACCAAACGATTTTGCTTTATTACCAGGCCGTAGATCTGATAGCGGTTCAAAACCGGTTGAGACTCGTCAGCAAACCGGTGACTCGGCTTCGAACCAGAATCACGTGACCGGTATGCAGTACTCAACTTTCGAAGAAGTCCTTTCTGTCGTTGGGTCTTTTGGCAGATATCAAAGCTTATTTGCCATCTTCGTTCAGTTGTCAGTGGCGGCCTATTGCGGCAATTTTGTGTTTATGACATTTGCCATTTTGGAGGAAAAATTCCATTGTTCGGATGCGGACTTTTTACGAGCTTATGATGGGGACAATGTCACCCAAACGGAGGATGAAATTTCGTGTTTAGCCCAGAGTCAGTGTTCGTCGGAGAATCTGACAAGTACGTCCTATTTCGACTCGGTCACTGACGAATTTCAGCTAACCTGCCATCACGAATACATCCCGAGTCTGATTCTGACAGTGGAACGCATCGGATCGTTGCTTGGATCACAGATTTGCGCTCACATGTCTGATCATTATGGCCGCAAGACTGTCTTTCTGGTCAGTCATATCGGACTTATAATTGTCAGTTTCGGAACCGTAATTTCGTGGAACTGGATTGTTTTCGCGACTTTTCGATTTTTCGTCGGTTTTTTGGTTTCGGCATCAAGCACAGCTCAATTTATCTGGAGCATGGAGTTATGCGATTCGCAGCGCAACGTTGTGATGAATTTAGCGGGGATGTGGCAATTTATGTACATTTTTTACGCTCTTATTGCACATACGGTTCGCAATTGGCGTCATTTCTTGATCATTGTAAACTGCCTGAGCGTTGTGGTGTTACCAGCATTTATCTGGTTTCGCGAGAGCCCTCGGTGGTTGATACAAAAGCGACAAAATGTCAAAGCAGCCGCCTCACTGAATCAGATCGCAAAAACAAACGGAAAAATCGAGAAAGCCGAATACACCGCTGGTTTTGCGGCACCGGAAGATTTTCAACAGGTTCAGACAATTACCAGAAACGGTGAAGTTATGCCAACATCGTTTGTGCAACCGCAATCTTTATCAAATATTAAAGTGGACCTGAAAGATCGTTCGTACTCCGTTTTTCATTTATTTGCCACTCGCGATCTCAGCTTGTATACTTTCATAAATACATTTACCTGCTTTACGGCCGGATTTGTATCCATGGCGTTTTTGTACAATTTACGTCATCTGGCGTGGCCGCCGGCTCTGAATATTTTCATATACGGACTATTACGTTGTTGGGTGCCGTTTTTTATTTTCTGCATGGACCGTAAATTTGCTTGGTTCGGCCGCCGAGTGTTATTTTTGCTCGGAATGGGTTTAATTGTGCTGTGTTTTACGATTGTGATCATGTGTTTTGGAATTCAGAAAACCAATGAGCTAATGGACTATATCAACAGTTTTGGCTTAATTGGTGCGTCTTTGTGCACATTCATTTGGTTAGCTGTGGGGCAGTTTGCCATTGAGTTATTTCCCACAGTCATACGTAATATCGCCATGGGGGTCGCCACGTTTGGAGGGGAAATGGGAGGGGTTTTGGCACCCCAAGTTTTGTATATGGAATATTATTGGCAACCCCTACCCTACTTAATATGCTTAATCGTTTGTGGTTTTGACCTGCTTACTGGATTCTTAATTTACCCTGAAACCAAAGGCCAACCTTTACCAGATATTTTACATGGACTCACTTCACAACCTCTGATTGACGGATTCAGGCGCAGGCCCGAGGATGCGTCGCCTCTAGTCGATGACGATAATTTATTGGATGATATAGGGCCATTTTCATTGTGATTTGTGTGTCACTTTTTGAAAGCGGAAGTTCTACGTTTGGTACCCTTTTTCCCGTTCAGTTAAAATTGAGTAAGGTCCGGTTCGAACACAGAAATAAAAAAAAAAAAAAAAGAGACCCGAAGAGAGAGAAATATAGTAAAAAAAAACAACGAAGAAACGGAAAATCCCCCCAACACAAACCAACCCCCGGGCCGGCCCCCCCCACCCCCAGAAAATTGACGTAATGTAAATTAAATAAAATAAAAGCTGCTAAAGCAAAAGTGATAAGTCAATCTAATAAAGATGCTGAAATTTTTCGTTTATATAGTTAAAAGACAAATTAAAAAGAGTTGAGGATGTATCCAGAAGTAAGATTTAATGATTTCCACCTTTGAATTAATCTTTGGTTCCGCATTACCTCAAGTAGCGTCACACCTTAAATGAAAACTTGGCAAATTTGATATGCCGCATTTCACTGGGTGCGGCGGCGGGAGAACTGTGCGCTCCTCAACTTCTGTTTTATAATAAAAGCCTTTGGTGGTGCTTTTACGTCGCTTTTTTTCGTCTGTTTGTTTAATCTGTGTGTATATTATTGTTAATAAAGTTTACGTTTCTTATTTGTTAAGTACATATATCTGCCTAAAAGGCGAGAAATACATAGTCTGACTAAAAAAAATTGCTGAACCTTGAAAGAAAACAGGTGGCATGATTTTTGTGACTAACTCTGTGTTTTTCTAGATGTTTAAAAATAAAACTCTTGATAGTCAAAATCTCGTCTCTTTTGTAACGAAACCACATGCTACGTTTGCTCAAGTCAAGTGGTGCAACTATTTTTTGTCAGTCAAGTTCTTTCTTTTCACTACGAAATCGCGTGTTTTTTGTCTCAGAGTCCAGCAATTTTGGTCAGGCTTTAGGTACATTTTGTACATATGTAGATAGCAACTCACAGAGTAATTTTTGTCAATTCATGATAATGGAGGCCAGCAAACGTCTATAATATCTTGGCCTGGTACACCTTCTTGGTCTCTACAATTAAGACATCGATGGGTCAGTTAGCCTGTCATAAAAAAAGGTGTCAAAGGGCAACTTTTTTCCTTGACTAAAGACTAACAGAGCATCGACTGGTTGAGTCGCCGAAAAAAGTGTCCCTGCTCTAGCTCTTCCCCTAGTCCGTACTCTTACAATATACAGTTCCCATTGTCACGGTTTGAACTAATCAACGTTGATTGGTAATCAGTGGTGTTCACGTTGTTGTCCTGTTGTATTGTCTGCTTTTCGGGCTTAATGTTATATATTGTTCGGGCTACTTAAACCATTATATTTTAGTCCGACTAAGCAGTCTACAAAATCATGCTTAAAATATAATTTAATCCTAACCTTTCGGACGACACAAACTTGCAAAAGGTTCTGCTATCTTTGCGCTCAGACAGAGGTTTCAGGTTTAGGAAAATTATGTAGCCCTAAGACTAATACTATTAAATACTGACCCAAAAGTCATAACGAATTTAATTAAATACTAACAAACAAATAACAGTTTATGTAGGACTATACTAGCTTAGCACGTATGTATTGAAATAACATTTTTGGAGACCTTCCCAGCTTCTA
>JASANF010004970.1:0-27240 GCA_030248245.1 Trissonchulus sp. WLG1_4
CCTTATAAAAAAACTGTTCGTGCTGAAAATGTCTTACAGTATGACATATAAAAACGGTTCGTACGTAAAGCAGAAATTGCAGTTAATTTGAGTCAAATATCCTTTTTTTCAAAAAACAAATTCAGATAATGTTTTTTAAAACCTTGTACTCATATCAGACATAGTCAGTAAAATGCTGCCTTATAAAAAAACTGTTCGTGTGAGAGTTACCTACAGCTATGAGACATAAAAAAAGGTTTATGTACGTAATACGTTTAATTATTATTATTATCCCTTTTTTTTCAAACAAATTCAGAGTAGTATAGGTTAGGTAAATAATATTATTTTTCGTATGTCCATTTGTCTGTAAGCGTTTTTTCTGAGTTAATATTTTAATGAACCAAACTTCTGCGTAAAGTGTTCCCTTTGTAGCGCATCGCGCCCCCAACCCCTCGCAACCCCCGGGGGCCGGGAACGCTCTCAAAATAGGGGGTCCCTCAGGCCTCAAATCTTTTCGAATTTGAGAATTTCGCCGTGTCTGGGCAGTAGGGGCCCGGAAGACGAATCCGCAGGTCCATTTTTGTGTAGGACCTTCCCGGGACCCCCACTACGAGCCCCCAGGCAGACCCCTTTTTAAGGGGTCCCTCAGGGGCTCAAATTTTCGAAATCGGAGAGTCCTGTTTTTTTGGGGGTAATTTGGGGCCCCGGGAACACCTAACCCAGGTTCATTCCTGAGTAGGACCTTCCCGGGACCCCCTATGACCCTCAGGGTACCCCTCCTAAGGGGTCCTCTAGGGGTCAAATTTTAAAATTGAGATTTTCCGCTGTTCCCCTGGGGGTAGGGGCCCCGGAACACAATCCTGAGGTAGGACCTTCCTGCGCCGGGCCCCTCACGACCCCTCAGGGTACCTTGGACCCCGAGGGGGTCCGGGGGGCCTTCAGGGGGTCAAATTTTCGAAAATTGAGATTTTTCGCATGTTTCTGGGGGTGTTTCAGCTCCGCAACGACGAGATCCATTTTTGCGTAGGACCTATTCCTGGCACCCCCCCATGACCTCCTCACGGTACCCACCTTAGGGGGTCCAGGGGGTCCTCCTAGGGGTCAAATTTTCGACAAATTGGAGATTTTTTGACGTGTCTGGGGGTAATTTGAGCTCCTGAACACCGCGAGAGGAGAGGTCTCCTCTACGTAGAGAGAGGGTCTTCTTATAGAATAGAGGGTTCCGATTTTTACCCACTGTCGGCAACCCGTTGTACCCACTAACTAGTTACCTTCCTATTTTAGCAAAAAGCCTTGTTTTTAAACGCTCAACTACTGAGCCCCAGATCATTTGATTTGGGGGTATAGTGTTGTCCATCATTTTTTAAACCCGCTCCTCCCCGGGTCTCTGCTGTGTCCCAGCATGTCAAATTTAAACAATAAAAAAGTGTTCGTTCGTGACACAGATAGACAGTAGGAGGGATCCCTCTGCTCTTACTGAGAGTGTGATTCGACAACAGTTCCGCTTCCAACTTTTTTAGTCGAAAGCTAAACACAGCAACGCGCCGGTTTTGTTTTGCGGCCTCCGCTTTTCCTGAGCCACCGCTAACCAATGACACAGTTTTCTAACTAATGGACGCCGACGTAAGCAGGGCTCATCCTGCTGTAGTTATGCCATATGCAGGAGGTATAATTAGCACACTAGACTTTGCGTCTCATATAATAGGTTGAGTATAGGTTAGGTAATAAGCTAGCGACGATACTTAGCCTAAATGCATTCAGCTTGGGCCTTTCAGCTGTTGTGAGAAAATGCTGTTCGTAATCAGCGGGCGGGGAGGGGTCCCTTCAAGACCTGAAATTGTTCCACCATCCATCTTGGTCTCCACTCGAGGTATAAGATGTTACCCACTCTTCATTTCAAAAAACATTTTCCTCAGCCGAAGTCAAAACATTCAGTCAAGTTCGTTCTTCAGCGGCAGTTGCAGTTTTGAATTTGTAATTAACTCTTTAATATTGGGGGAGCAAGCTGAGATTTAAACCTCCTAAAACCGAATCGTTAAGGTGATATATGACCTTTTGCAACTCACTGAGTATTACCGTGTGACCTCAAAGTCGGAAAATTAAGTATTTTCCAAGTTTTTCTCACCCAGAGAGACAACAGTGCATCCCCCTGCACAATGGCAATTTTTTTACATCCGCTAGTTAGCTTTACGAGTGGCCAATTGATAAAACATTGCTGGAAATAAAAAACACTTGATTTTCCATTTAGCTATCTTGTTTACATAAACTTTTGCTTTCAAGTATGTTGATTTTTCAATTTTCTGATTTCCTGCACTTAAAAATGCTAAGCTTGCATCAGGTTCTTCAATAATTTACAGCAATGATATCTCCAGAAACCCCTTCAATTCGTTGTACACTCGAAATAGATAACCTAAATTGGTCTAATTTGGGTCTCCTACAAGGTACAAAATTGCATACTTTGACCGTGTCTGTTAGTACTCAGCTTAACATTTTGACTTTCTAATACCTTATCTTTTTAGTACTGTATTTCTGAATCCGAATAACACTTTCTTGTTTGTTATTTTTCATTCTGTTTAGTGGGAACCGTGTCTAAGCTATTGCAAAATTACGATTGAAAACTATTGCATCCACAATTTAGACCTGCTTAGACAGTCAAGCTCTCGAATCAAAATTAGTTGAGACCAAAATTATTCTTGTTGAACCTTTAATGTTCTTGAAAAAATTAAACACAGTGTTGAAAAACACATTATATCTGGTGAGGGGTCAGTTTAGCAAAAATATTTGTTGTTGTTTTGATCTGCAAGGCAATACAGTGAAACGTCAATAACATAAACGGTAGGACGATGAAGCTATACTGTTGTAAGCGGTAGCGCCAGACTCTGGATCTTTTCCTTTTTGCCGTAATTCCACACACACACACACACACACACGGGTGTGTATATATATATATATATATATATATATATATATATATATATATATATATATATATATATATATATATTTTATATATATATATATATAAAAAAAAAAAAAATAAAAAAAAAAAAAAAAAAAAGAAGAGCCTCCCGAAAAAAAACAAACACCGGAAACAAAGAGGACATCACATCCCCAAAACAAAAGAAAACCACCCCAAACCCCCCACCAAAAAAACCCAACAACCAGAAACCAGGCCGGGGGGCCGCCAACTCACAAAAAACGACACACCACAAAAGCCACACAGAAAACACAAAAAAAACCAACTTCCTTTCAGACAGATAATATATAAATGATTTGACAAAAGGAGGTAGCATTTTCAAATGTCAAATCAGGGGCAATGGCATAAATTTTTAAAGCCTAAAACTCAAAAAGGCAAAGTTCCTCATCTAACAAGCACTCTTGGAGCATTAGGTTGCTGTTCTATGTTTACGCTATGTTGTACGTGTGTGTGTGTGTGTGAGTGTATGTGTGTGTGTGTGTAGTACATAGCTAACAACGGGAACTAAGCCTTAATTAAGCTTACATGAAAAGCAGTTTGACATCTCTACTTTATTATCCTGGCATTATTGAGCATAATTTCAGGTGATTATTTAGGCATTCAAGCATATTATCAAGTCTGAAAAGAAAAGTCAACAAAGTTAGTCATGTGCGTTCAGCTGTAGAGCACTTTTGGAACATGTGTCCTGTTTAACACGAGAGTTGGCTAGCTCACCGGCCCTAGGGTATCCTAGGGTGATACCAGTGAGTCAGTATTTGCGGCTGAAGAGTTATGGGGATGCAATTTTTCTAAAAAATTGAAGATTTTGGGGATGTGACATGACCCATACCTATATACAGATTTCCACAACAGTGAATATTGACTAACGAATTCAACTAGCTTCGGAGGATACTATTTTCCAATTACACATGTATTTACAAATTGCAATATATACGTTCCGAAAAAAAAATATATATATATATATATACATATTATATATATATATATATATATATATATATATATATATATATATATATATATATATATATATATATATATATATATATACATATTATATATGTGTGTGTGTGTGTGGAATTACGGCAAAAAGGAAAAGATTCCGGAGTCATGGCGCTACCGCTTACAACAGTATAGCTTCATCGTCCTACCGTTTATGTTATTGACGTTTCATTGCATTGCCTTGCAGATCAAAACAACAACAAATATTTTTGCTAAAATGACCCCTCACCAGATATAATGTGTTTTTCAACACTGTGTTTAATTTTTTCAAGAACATTAAAGGTTCAACAAGAACTAATTTTGGTCTCAACTAATTTTGATTCGAGAGCTTGACTGTCTAAGCAGGTCTAAATTGTGGATGCAATAGTTTTCAATCGTAATTTTGCAATAGCTTAGACACGGTTCCCACTAAACAGAATGAAAAATAACAAACAAGAAAAGTGTTATTCGGATTCAGAAATACAGTACTAAAAAGATAAGGTATTAGAAAGTCAAAATGTTAAGCTGAGTACTAACAGACACGGTCAAAGTATGCAATTTTGTACCTCTTGTAGGAGACCCAAATTAGACCAATTTAGGTTATCTATTTCAAGTGTACAACGAATTGAAGGGGTTTCTGGAGATATCATTGCTGTAAATTATTGAAGAACCTGATGCAAGCTTAGCATTTTTAAGTGCAGGAAATCAGAAAATTGAAAAATCAACATACTTGAAAGCAAAAGCTTATGTAAACAATAGCTAAATGGAAAATCAAGTGTTTTTTATTTCCAGCAATGTTTTATCAATTGGCCACTCGTAAAGCTAACTAGCGGATGTAAAAAAATTGCCACTGTTGCAGGGGGATGCACTGTTGTCTATCTGGGTGAGAAAAACTTGGAAAATACTTAATTTTTCCGACTTTAAGGTCACACGGTAATACTCAGTGAGTTGCAAAAGGTCATATATCACCTTAACGATTCAGTTTTGGAGGTTTAAATCTCAGTTTGCTCCCCCTAATATGTAAAGAGCTAATTACAATTAGAAACTAGCAACTGCCGCTGAAGAAACGAACTTGACTGAATGTTTTGACTTCGGCTGAGGAAATGTTTTTTGAATGAAAAGAAGAGTGGGTAACATCTTATCCTCGAGTGGAGAAAGCCAAGCCAAGATGGATGGTGGAACAATTTCAGGTCTGAAAGGGGATGCCCCGCCCGGCCGGCTGTCAACAGCATTTTTCACAACAGCTGTGAAAGGCCCAAGCTGAATGCATTTAGGCTAAGTAGGGTTAGCTTATTAGCTGGCCTATATGACCTATACTCAACCTATTATATGAGACGCAAAGTCTAGTGTGCTAATTATTACATCCTGCATATGGCATAACTACACAGGATGTAGCCGTCGGCCTGCTTACGTCAGCGTCATTAGTTAGAAAACTGTGCATCCGGTCGCTAATTTAGAGGTGGTGACTCAGGAAAACCGAGGCCGCAAAACGAAACCGGCGCGGTGTTGCGTTTAGTCTTCGACTTAAGAAAAAAGTTGGAAGCAGGAACATGTTGTCAATCACACTCTCAGTAAGAAGCAGAGGGATTCCTTCCTACTGTCTATTCGGTATCACAGGGACGAACACTTTTTATTGTTTAAATTTGACATTATTCAAGACACAGCAGAGACCCTGGGGAAGGGCAATAAGCGGGTTTAAAAAATGATGGACAACACTATACCCCAAATCAATATTCGGGGCTCAAGTTAACGTTTATAAACAAGCTTTTTGCTAAAATAAAGGTAACTAGTTAGGTGGCTACAACGGGTTGCCGACAGTGGGTAAAGGACCCTCTATTCTAAGTAGAGGACCCTCTATTCTACGTAGAGGACCCTCTACTCGTGTTCAGGAGCTCAAATTACCCCCAGAAACATCAAAATCTCAATTTCGAAAATTTGACCCCTGAGGACCCCCTGGACCCCCTAGGGTGGGTACCCTGAGGAGGTCATGGGGGGGTCCAGGAAGGTCCTACGCAAAAATGGACCTCGGATTCGTGTTCAGGAGCTCAAACTACCCCCAGAAACATCAAAATCTCAATTTCGAAAATTTGACCCCTGAGGACCCCCTGGACCCCCTAGGGTGGGTACCCTGAGGAGGTCATAGGGGGTCCAGGAAGGTCCTACGCAAAAATGGACCTCGGATTCGTGTTCCGGGGCCCAAATTACCCCCAGAAACAGCAAAATCTCAATTTCGAAAATTTGACCCCTGAGGACCCCTTAGGAGGGGTACCCTGAGGGGGTCATAGGGGGGTCCAGGAAGGTCCTACGCAAAAATGGACCTCGGATTCGTGTTCCGGGGCCCAAATTACCCCCAGAAACAGCAAAATCTCAATTTCGAAAATTTGACCCCTGAGGACCCCTTAGGAGGGGTACCCTGGGGGGTCATAGGGGGGTCCAGGAAGGTCCTACACAAAAATGGACCTCGGATTCGTGTTCCGGGGCCCAAATTACCCCCAGAAACAGCAAAATCTCAATTTCGAAAATTTGACCCCTGAGGACCCCCTCATTTTGAGGGTCACGTGACCCGGCCCCCCGAGGGGTCACGGGGTCACCAAGGTGGGGGCACAATCACTCAAGGGGGGGACCCTTCCACCAAAGTTTGGTTCATATCCATAAAATATTAACTCAGAAAAAACGCTTACAGACAAATGGACATACGAAAAATAATATTATTACCTAACCTATACTATCTGAATTTGTTTGAAAAAAAGGATATTGATAATAACTCAACTTCTGCTTTACGTACATAAACCGTTTTTATGTCATACTGTAGGTAACTCTCACACGAACAGTTTTTTTATAAGGCACATTTTTGTATGACTGACCGTTTGATAAGTACAAGGTTTTAAAAACATTATCTGAATTTGTTTGAAAAAAAGGATATTGATAATAACTCAACTTCTGCTTTACGTACATAAACCGTTTTTATGTCATACTGTAGGTAACTCTCACACGAACAGTTTTTTTATAAGGCACATTTTTGTATGACTGACCGTTTGATAAGTACAAGGTTTTAAAAACATTTTTTCAAACCGAGAATTGAACCTTAATGATTGTGTGATCTTTATAGTATAGTACTAGCATGATGTGAGTTTGCTGGTGAACAAATTGCATATTTGTCATTCTGCCAGTAAACGAATATGGCAAACACTTAATATGTGTCAATATTATGTGTGTCATTATCGCTAGCACGATTACAAAGTCGGTTAAAACATAAGGATGAAATACCTAACCGAAATCAGCATTCCCTACGATAGTGACTGCCGGCAATTTTTCACTGATATGCTACATCCATTGGCATATAACCCAATCGCGATAAAGCTACAAAACTGAAAGGTGGTGCGGTAAACGCCGGAAAGTTGCAACGGCTTAGTCCTGAAAGAGCGCTTAGTATGTGACCCATGAAAGAGCGATTAGTATGTGACCCATAATTACAAACTATGTGTAAGTTCTCGCTGTAATATTAATTTAATGCTACAACTTAAAGTTTTTGTCCTGTAGCTTACGTGTGGATCAAACAGAACTTAACCATTTCATGCGCACTGGGAACTCTTGGCACCCCACGTGAAGAATTGTGCCAGCGTGTAGCTAAGAAGCTGGTTAACCAGGGTAGGATGAATCGTAAATTTGGCTGCAGGTTTAGTGTAGTTAAAATTTGTTAGTAAAACAGCCTTTAAATTCTCATTTTTGAGTTTGTAAACCAAAAAAATCAGTACTCAATCTCAGTGTTTTATATGACAAAAATGAAAACGTTTTCTGCAATGTAGTAAAAATTAGGCGAATAAATTATGATTAATTGCACAGATGTGCCTGGGAGGCCTGGAGGGGGGCTTGCCAACTGTAATTTGGCCAACTCATTTAAGGTAGCGCTCAGCAACAAAACTCATGTTTGGCGCTCAGCTCATGCAATAAATAGCAATACCACTTTGATTGTATATCAAAGAGACATCAAAAAAACCTATTTACAATACAGTTCAGCACTTTAATGTGAATGTGTAAAATTTTATGACCATGTCGAATTTCCTATTCACACTAATTTTGTTTTTGACCTAGCTCAGCGAAACTTCAACCGATTTTAATGATCTTGGTATCAATAGAAAGATCTCTCAAAAATCTAGACGTGATTGATCTTCGATTTTTCATTTTTATTTTTGATTTTGCAAAAAATCGATTTTTTAAAAATCAGTCGTGTTTGAGCGACTACAAAAAGTGCTGCCGGCCAAAATTTGTAAATCGAAAAATTTTCACGTCTGCATTTATATTCTTTCTTTCATTGTGCAAATTTTCAACTCAATCGAAAACGGCAGCTGGGACCCAGGTCCAAAAAAAGTAGTCGATTTTGCTACGCAAAAATGTAAGGTTTGCCCACACGTTTCACTTTTTCAAAAATTAGACCTTTCCTAGGACTGCATATTTCCGTTGAAAAAGTTACAAAAAGCCATACTCAATTTTTTAAGAAATTAAATCAAAATTTTGACATTTTCGAAGATTTATCAGCTTTGTAGGTTTTTCATTTTGGATTTGCTATTTTCACGGCTAAATAACTCAGCGAAACTTCAACGTATTCTCAAGTTTAATACATCAATTTAAAGCTAAGAAACCGCATATTTCAACGATATGAGTAATCATTTTATATAGAAACAAAAATTTTTTTGGTACGGCTACAAAATTGTCCAAAAAATTAAAAAAAATTTTATCACAATATGCACATCAAATGAAAGCTATTTTCATTTTGAACAACTTTCCATCAAGACATTATGGTCAAAAATGCCGCTGAAAAAAATTAAACGTCAAAGTCGTTTCCCCTGAGCGCCACCTTAATATAAATATCACAACTGTAGCACTGTAGCAGTTTGACTCAGACTCAGACTATGCCGAATTTCATTCTGATTAGCCATTTTTTCAGTTCACGCTTGAGTTAATTTGCGTCTTGGTTGCTGTAACTCTACTTACAGTGAAATATCACGATTAAATGCAACATTTGCTATAAAGACAAACTAGGGGACTACAATGCCATATGTGCAAATTAACGGGATTCGAGAACATTGATGTATATTTTAGTAACATCCTTAAAATGTACAACTACATAAACATTTATTCCGGAGAAACAATAATTGACACCTCCTTACGGTGTTGGTCGGACATTACATTCTAAATTAAAAAAACGGTGTACGTTTAACGTTACTCCACAGGGTCCTGTGACCCATCATTTAAAAGCTTAAGCTATTATTGTACCACCACTGTATCAAAAGTTATGCCCCCCACCGAAAAATTTAACTAAAAAGGGCTGACTACACAGATCACGCCATGTGTGATCAAATCTCCTACAATGCACTTAGGCTTAGGCTAAAATTTTTGAAAATTTCAATATGTAAAATAAAATGTCTCGACTTGAATAAAATTCTGATCTGGTAGAACTAGTCTAAACTAGACGCACTAGACTTGTTACCTTACTATACTATATAAATTTTTCGGCAAAAAAGAGAAATGATAATAACTCAGGAACCGCTCAAAGTAGAAACTTCGTTTTTGCGTTATTAAATAGCAGGGATCAAGGCCAAGATGTTTTCTATTCAGATTTAGTCGGTTAAATGAACCGCTGAGCCGTTAAACCGGTTTGAAAAAATGAACATTTTTTACACTAATATTTTCGGGCTCGAACAACTACTACGATGACTGTCTGATGATATAGCGATATTTCGTGTCTATGGTAAGCAATATTGAAAGCGTCATAACTTGGTTCAACATTGACGTACAAACATATAATTGACGGCACTCAACTCAGAACAGAAAGCGCTTTCAAATGACACCTAACTTGACGTATACAATTCACGTTTAAACGTTTAAATTTCCAGTTATAAATTATGACGCAAGCTTAATGTCAACTTACAGGTAGTGATGTTAAAGTTGTCTTACGAGTTTCAGTTTAAGTTTCAGTTTCAGTTTCAGCTCTAGATTAGTTTCAGTTTCAGCTGTAGTTTCAGCTCCGGCAAAATTTTAATTTCAGTTTAAGTTTCAGTTTCAGTTTCAGCTCTAGATTAGTTTCAGTTTCAGCTGTAGTTTCAGCTCTGGCGAAATTTTAGTTTCAGTTTAAGTTTCAGTTTCAGTTTCAGCTCCAGAAGCATTTAGTTTTAGTTTCAGTTTCAGTTTAGCTATATTTTGTTTTCGTCACAGTTTTCTACGTAGCGTATACGGTCGTCGACGTTGCCTTGTGAAGCCCCAAGCTTACATTAATGAACCATGTACATAAGATAAGATACATGATAAGATAGCGCGAACTCTCGGACCTTACACAGTTACACGTTAACTGTAGAACGAATTAAGGAATGCACGACTTTTTATCTCACGTTCATACAGTTCAGTGTGACAGCGGCGATCAACTTATATGAAGATCCCAGACTATAGACATAGAGTAATACACTATTATATACTCTTGCTTAGTGTATAACAGAAAATCAATAATTTGTGCGCAGGGGATGCTGAAACTGAAACTGCCTGAGGCTGAAACTGAAACTACAGTTTCAGTTTCAGCTTGTGTATACACGTACCCACACACACATTGAAAGCAGCATTGGCGGAAACTCAGTTGACCTGAAACTGAAACTATGTTTCAGTTTCAGTTTCGGCTTCTGCGTAATTTCAGTTTCAGTTTAAGTTTCAGTTTCAGCTCCAACGGCATTTCAGTTTCAGCTGCTGTTTCAGCTCTGGACAGATTTTAGTTTCAGTTCAAGTTTCAGTTTCAGTTTCAGCTTTAGAATAGTTTCAGTTTCAGCTGAGGTTTCAGCTGCAGGATGGATTTAGTTTCAGTTTCAGTTTAAGTTTCAGGCGCTGAAACTGAAACATGTACAAGCTGAAACTAGTTTCAGTTTCAGTTTCAGTTTCCGCTCACATCACTACTTACAGGGCCATGTCACCCATCATTCGAAAGCTCTCGTAATTTGCTTTCAAATGATGCCAAAATCATTGCAGTATCTCCACGCTATCAAACGTTACGGCTACTCAAAACTTTGCTGAGGGGGCTGACTACATGAATGGCATGTGTGATAAAATCTCAATGTGATTGAAAATTTGGCAAAATTTTGCCAATTATATATTTAGCATTCTGCTGTTTCTTTTTCACTACAGGGAATTGTCGAACTAGTCTAAACTAGACGCACTAGACTTGTTACAATATGAACTATCCTAATAATTATGATAATGAGAATAATTCAACTTCTACTAGTCATATAAACATACTGAAAACGCCAAATTGTAGAGCTACATATTCTGCACTGGATCTGAAACTTTCAAGGTTGTAAGACCTACAATCCTTAAGTTATGACGCCAAAACGCCAAACTTTTGACGTTCAGGCAGCAAAACATGAAGTCGATCTATTTTGACGTTTTGCGGCAAGTAAGACAAATATAACCCTAATGTTTTTGGTATCACCAGAAGGCTCTTTCTCTGCCCTAACTAACAGTGAAAACTAGAACTTTTTACGCGGTACCTGAATAAAGTTATAGCCTAAAGTACGTCAAAATGACGCAATATTTAGTCAAAACATTTTGACGTTTATTGGCATATAAGTCAGCGGTGACCTATAGCTTTTTTGGTATCAAATGAAAGCTCTAACTCTTAGTTATCCAACAACGAAAACTAAATCTTTTTACGCGGTACTTGAAAAAAATTATGGCCAAAACCAGGGCCGTGGTCCTGTAGTATTAATATTTCAAATTTATTTTGACGCTATTGCGAACATGTCAACCAGAATCTATAGTTTGGTTAGTGTCAATTGAAAGCGCCTTTTCTTAACTGTCAAACTGCGGAAACTAGAAAATTTTTAGTGGACCCTAAAAAAAGTTATTCCCAAAACCGTGGTGGCTGAAAAACATTATTATGTGGTCAAAGACGTTTTTCTGTATATAAGTCAGCGTTAACGTATAACTTTTTTGGTATCAAATGAAAGCCCGTCTTCTGCCCTATACAACTTTGAAAACTAGAACCTTTTACGTGGTACCTGAAATAAGTTATCGTCAAAAGTTCGTTTTGGAAAACAATTTTGTTCGAAAAAATTTTTCATCAACTACTCACACCATAAACGTATTGAGCAAAAGTTCGAAAAATTGAAATCGTTATAACTCGCGTCAACGTTGACGTAGAAACATAAAATTGACAGCATTCAACTCAGAATCGAAAGGGCTTTCGGATGATATCTTACATCACGTTTACGGACGTAACGGCCAGTCACGTATGACTATTATTTTTATACTGACCATTGGTCGCCGTTTACGTAATCATGTGACATATCAATTGGTAGCTCTTGACAAGCGCAAGCATATAAAACAAATTTCACGCCGATACCATAACCCTAACAAACGTTATGGCTCCTGGAATTTTTCTTTTTAGTGACTACCTATAATCACCTCATATGCGATCAAATCACATTGAAATTTAATTTTGAACAAAAATTGAAAAAATTTTCAAAATTTTTTATCGTCATACAATAACGCACGTCAGCTTCTAAATTAGGTCGAACTAGTCTAAACTAGACGCACTATACTTGTAATTAATAATTACCATTTTTAAAACTATCCTATTTTTTGTGATAATTATAATAATAGGGTGAGGTGGCTCTGGAAGGGTTGGCGTTGATGTTCTGAACATGAAACAAGTTTACATTGTGCTGGACGTGACCCGGTTCTCTGGTTCCAGGTCAACAAAGTTGGAGTTATTTTATTGTCAAAACTAATCATCCGTTTTTCGGCACATAAGTCAGCGGTAACCTATACTTTTTATGGTGTCAAATTAAAGCTGTTCTTATATCCTAACTGATGCCGAAAACTAGAACTTTTTACCAGTTAGCTAAAAAAAGTTATGGCATCAACAATTTTTACGTAAACTTAGTATTTTTCAAAAATGTTACGTAACGTCCGTGTTACCATTGATATAACAAAGGTAATGCTTCCATGAAGTCAGCCATATTACTGTGATCCTTACACAAAACAGTTTTTACTCTATCAGTGACCATGGAGCCGGCAATATGGGTCTAAATTTGAAATCTATTTTATTCTAAAATTTTATTTTGCGTTTTTCGGTATATAAGTCAGCGTTAACGTGTAGCTTTTTTGGTATCAAATAAAAGCCCTTCTTCTGCTCTATCTAACTACGAAAACCGGAATCATTTACGTGGTCCCTGAAAAAAGTTATGGCCAAAAGTTCTTTTTCGAAAACATTTTGTTCGAAAAAATTCCTCCGCGACTACTCACACCATATACGTATTGAACAAAAGTTCGGAAAAATTGAAATCGTTATAACTTGCGTCAACCTTGACGTAGAAACACAAAATTGACAGCATTCAACTCAGAATTGAAAGGGCTTTCGGATGATACCTTACATGACGTTTACGGACGCAACGGCCAGTCACGTATGACTATTTTTTTTATACTGACCATTTGTCGTTGTTTACGTCATCATGCGACATATCAATTGATAGCTCTTGACAAGCGCAAGCATATAAAACAAATTTCACGTCGATACCGTAACCCTAACAAACGTTATGGCTCCTGGAATTTTTCCCTTTGGTGACTACCTATAATCACCTCATATGCGATCAATTCGCATTAAAATTTAATTTTGAACAAAATTTTAAAAAAATTTCAAAATTTTTCTATTGTCATACAATAACTTACTTCGGGATCTAGATTTGGTCGAACTAGTCTAAACTAGACGCACTAGTCTTGTTAATATACTTATACTATCCTATTCATAATGATAATGAAGATATCAACTCCATATTAAAATATCAGTTAGAACCATGTGTGTTATTAAGACGTTTAACTTTCGAATCTCGTGCAGTGGCTTTCGAATCTCGTGCAAAGTTTACGCAACGTAAATCGGAGTTATTTGTCTGTTGCTACAAGCAACGTTTAAACGTTATTACAGAAAACTCTGTACTTCCAGTCTGTTTCATCAAAGTGTCTAAAAGAAGCGTTAATGCTTCATACTAAACCGCTAAGCTGTGCCTTTGACTTTAAAAGGGCGTAAAATGGAGTTATTTTTCCTCCGCAGATTCCTCCGCGACAGGCCATTTTTGTAGTCAGTTATTTCTGGAGGTTAACCACAAAAATGGCCACAGCTTAGGCTAGGAACATCGTAGAAAGATGAAAATTACGTCATTAGAAAGACAATTTTTAGCGCTTTCAGATGACATATCACATGATGGCGCAACGTCCTGAAAGTAAGTCAAAATTTCACTTTCTAAATTTCGACGTACGCTAAACGTCACGTCACAGGGTCATGTGACCCATCATTTGAAAGCTCTAACAATTTCCTTCCAAATGACGTTAAAATTATAATTGTAGCATTACCGTATCAAAAGTTATGGCCCCTGAAAACTTTTCCTAAAAGGGGCTAATTGTACAGATCACACCATGGGTGATCAAATCCCAAAACAATTGAATTTAGGCAAAAAATTTAAAATTTTTTTGTTCATCTTTAAATAATGTAACATGAAATAGACTAAACTAAGATAAATACTATTAGTCTAACTAGTCTAAACTAGACGCACTAGACTTGTAATAATAATAATATTAATAATATTAATAATAACAGACATTTCAGATACAAAAGGGTTGCCTTTGCTTCGCAACTGGTCGGCAACCCAAAAAGTTGAAATGGGTAACCCAAAATCGAACGTTATGTATATATTCGATATTTTTGGGAATCATCTGACCGGCCTTTGTGATATGTTGAGTCCAACTATTCACACTGATTGTTACAGCCGTACCTACGTAAACAAGGGCCCGGAGTGGCCGGTGGGATGAGGAGGTTTGTTCCCCAATTTGGGAGCATATCTTGTTGAAATTTACAAAAATGCGACACTGTTTGAGAAGACATTTTATTGTGAAAAAATATAGCAAGTGAAACTTATCGGTAAATTCGCATGACATGACTTTCACGCTTGTCTTGTGTCGACATAGTTTTTTTGGATTCGCTGTTTCTTCGTCTTGAATATTTTTATTTTTTGGAAAAACTTTCGTTTTTTAAAATTCTGATCCAAAGCGCTTTGCATCGGATCGAACTTTCGCGGTCTCGGACGGTATTGGTACTTTAGAACTAGCATGAACTGGTTTTTTGTGCTCTTGAAAATAAGGCTTTCTTGTTTGTGGCATTGTGGGTCCTTCTACCACCCCAGTAGCACGACCTCGAGTTTTTCGTGGGCCTACTTTGGACGTCCGCCGTGCTTCCAGCACAGCGATAATAACTAGCGCAATGGCTGATAGGAGGCAAATAATCATAACAGCTACAATCACCACTAGCATGTTGTAGACACCTGAAAATACAGAACACTAATTAGGCGATGAGGCCGCCGCGTAAAAGCTAAGGGCAAGTACATAAGCATGTAAAGCACATTTCAGTTATGCAAAGGTGATTGATCGCTTTTAAATTGATGAAGGTTGAATTGTTTTGATAACTTTTTCTTCTCCGTTAATTCTTTTTTTGCTATTTTTACAATAAACATTTGAAGAAACTGAGGTTTTCAGACGGAACTGAAATTTATCGATTTAGATTGTGCGCAACTCGAATAACTATTAATGGTATCTCTGGTGTTGTAAAGTTTTGGCTAACTTCAAAGTAACCCGTTCCTTGGCTTGTCGTTGCAGCTTACCTTTGACACGGTGCTCCAAAGCTGTGAAGCGCATTTATAATGCTAAAGATCTCAATCATAAATCTTTAGTCATTGATCTTAACGTCTGTTTGCTTAAACTTTGTATTTGTCTTAAGCTTAAACTTGCCTGTTATAGAATCCAAAACTTCTTCTGAGACCATCTTAACGGTTTTTGATGTCGAGGCTGAAACATTGACATAAATTATGTAGATGTGTTAAATTGCTGGTTTTATTATGCATATTATTTCGACATTTGCATGAATAACTCCACCCTTATCTTTTACTCTGGTACATACCTTGAGATGAGACTTTTTCACTCATCTTTGACTACTATTGACTACTTTTTAGCATAAAGCAATACGAAACGATACCTGCAACCACGTGTGTCATGTGCATTATGGGAAAGAGGATGTCCCTGTGGCTTTTCACTTTTTAGCTCCGAGCTCCCCATCTAGCCGTCTGTAACTCTGTACGTGCAGCCAGCAACACTGCGCACCAATCACGGCACATGATCACTGAGTTTATGCATTATTGGTGGCGTCGAGAGTATGCCTTAATAGTTTTGCCGAATAGGCTGTGAGTATGAATCGATTTTTATGGTTGAGCTATTAACTTATGCGTCAGCTAGCCCAATAGTTTAGGTTCCCGACTAACGGGCTTGAATCGTCATGCATACCTACTGAATGGTTTGTTAGTCAAAAATTTCTTTTTACGCGGCGGCCTCAGCCGCCGCGTATATACTATAGTGCAAACGTGTGCATCAAGAGCACACAAATGCACCTATTCTAGTGTTAAACTGCTGCTAGGGAACCATGTCAAAATAAACGCGCTTTCAAAAGCGTATTATACGTTTGAAAATACGCTTTTGAAAAAGCATATTTATTCTTGCATACGTATGGCAATGGCAAAATTTAGGTATTCATCAGCTGTCTCAAGTTTGATGTGAGGCCAGCCCTATGTAAACACACAGCTGCACTTACAGTACCGGCCAAAATTAAAGTAGTATGCTCGTTCGAGCACGAGCTTTTTATTGCATAATGCTCGAAGCTGGACTGCTCGCGAGCCTTACGAGCAGTTTAATTGCTTATCAAGTTTTGTTGCTTCGAGCTTTCTGCGAGCTTTTATTCACAGCTGTCGCAAGTATAAAACTAAGTGACAAGCGTACGTACTACTTCTAGTGCCAATTAGTCTCCTGCAGATCGAAATTGCCTGTGCTATTTGACCTCTGAATGTCGACGAAGGGGGGCCTTCCGCAACCGCCAAAATTGCGGTGCAATTGCACCACTGCAAATTTTTGGTAATTTTTGGTCGATTATAGGGTTCTCGAAATTTTGACAGAGGATAATAATATTAATAAATTTACTAATTTAATTACCGTGGTATAGAAGTGTTCCATACAAAAATTTTGTCTACGTCTCCTAACATTCAGCTAATTAAACAGAACTCAGTGCTTTGGCTTGGTGAAAGATATAAGTTTTCACGTCACGACATTCACATCTGACATACCAAAATTGCCAATTAAGCTGATTTCGTGCATACCAGTTTTTAGATTACTTTTATTACACTGTACAAACTTCTGGATTACAATACGACTATGGCAGCTTTGTACCTATTTTGTCCGGGTTATGCCAGAGTTAGGTAAAACATACTCTGTCGGACAGGTCTCTATAGGGCTTAACTGAATAATTTTTGCACAACTTACATATGGGTGACTGACGTCTGACCAATAAAAACTAAGACTAAACTTTAAGCCACAAAACCCTTATAAAACGCCAACTGGTGGCACTAATGGAATACCACTAATTATTGGTAAAATGAACTAAATTATATACTATGTAGTTTTTTGTCAGTAGCAATTAGTTATTATTATTTATGCAATCAGGACCTGACAAGCAAATGTGACAAAACTTTTTTGGTTTTCATTGCCACACATTTCAGTCATTCATATGTTGCTTTTAAGTCGGCAGGGGCATACTGAGTTTATTCTTGCAACGCGGTGCAAAAATTGGGAGAGGGTCACTGACAAAATTTTGAGTACCCCCGGATCGACCAAAAATGACTAAAATTTTGCCGAAGTTTGAATAAAGGCACATTTTAAAACGTTTGGTCAAAGTTTTGGGACATTTTCCGCGGACCCCTTTCGTTGTTGCGGAAAGCCCCCCTCATACATGTATTGCTACTAAATGCCAGCAACTAAGGGCAGTCCTCGTAGACTTTCAGAGGTCAAAAAGCAAACCAACTGCTAACACTATGTAGAAGTCACTACATACGTACGCGAGTCACTTAGTTTTAGACTTTAACAACAGCTGTGAATAAAAGCTCGCAGAAAGCTCGAACCAACAAAACTTGATAAGCAATTAAACTGCCCGTAAGGCTCGCGAGCAGTCCAATCTGCTTCGAGCATTATGCAATAAAAAGCTCGTGCTCGAACGAGCATACTACTTTAATTTTGACCGGTACTGTATATACGTGCATAGATACCCCCTTTTACACTGTTGACACAAACTTTAAGACTGAAGTTATGATGTGTGGGCAATGGCCAGCACACTCACAAAATAGAGACAAAGGTTCTTGGAGCAGCTGTCCTAGGTAACAACTGACAGCTAGTCTAATCTCAAAGCGTATAATTTCTGAACAATTTCTGAGCATAGTTTTAGCAAATATGCGAATTGAAACGTATCAAAATGAAGCGCATAATGCGCTTTATTTTTGACACGGTTCCTAGGTTAGCAAATAATAGTGTTTGTGTGAGCGTGTGTGTACGTACGTTTACCTGCCTGCTCAGTGCTTTCATTTACGTCTGTTCAGTGCTAACAACTTTTGCTTGCAGAAAACAGTAATTTAACAAAACCTGTCGTAGCTATGTTTCGTAGAATGTTCATTAGCGCGTCAGAAGCAAAGAATTTTGAACTAGTCTATAGGACAAGGCAACTATGCCCAATGGCGGCTACCGAGTTCATAGCATGGATTATGGACCGCGTTTGCTACAACACAATAGCTGAGCTGACCTAGCGTACATCAGCTGACTAGCACAAAATGAGCGTGTGCGTTGGTTAGCTGCTGTAACATGAGAACTATAACTCGTAATTGCGCTGCAACTGCTGTAAAAAAGGTACTGTAAACTATAGAAAATTTACTAATTCAGATATGTATTAAAATTCAATCAGTGGCCAATTATTATTCAATTCATTCAATTATTATATACGGTTTTGCAATACAGTCATCAATTTTGAACTTAAATTTTTCACGTTGATCACGTTGCATCTGTTATGTAGGTGTCAACATTTAAGCAAACTGACTCTATAAATTTTTTCTGATGAAGACACTGTTGGCTATTAAGTTAAGTTTAACACTGATAGTACTTTGGCAAGTTTTTTAAATATGCTCGCTTCGAAAATTTTTAAGTGCCGCGTTTTATATTTGAAGAATATCCTCAGCACTGCAAGCAACTCGCAACGCAGTCTATCTAAAAAGTTTAACCTTACTCGCAAAACGTGCTTGTTGTTTTATATGCGTCTGCTTGTCTCGTAATAATCAAATATGCTTACCGATCGTTTTCTTCAAGCCTAAAATATAATGACGACAATTATAGCTTATGAAAAGAAAAAGACTCTGCTACAGTTAAGGTGGCACTCAGGGGAACCGACTTTGGCGTTTAATTTTTTTCAGCGACATTTTTGACCATAATATCTTGAAGAAAAGTTGTTTAGAATAAAAAGAGCTTCAATTTGATGTGCATATTACGCTAAAAAATCTTTTCAAATTTTTCTGACCATTTTTGTACTCGTAGCTAAAATTTCTTATCGCGATATAAATTAATTACTTATTTCACTAAATTGTGCCTTTTCTTAGCTTTAAATTGATGTATTGAACATGAAAATTTGTTGAAGCTTTTCTGAGCTGTTTAGCCGCGAAAATAGCAATCCAAAAATGAATCACCTAAAAAGCTGATAAATCTTCCAAAATGTCAAATTTTTGATTTATTTTCTTAAAAAATTGATTATGGCTTTTGGTAACTTTTTAACGGAATTATGCATACTAGAAAAAGTCTAATTTTTGAAAAAGTGAAACGTGTGGGCAAACCTGACATTTTTTTCGACTACTTTTTTTGATTTAGCTCCCTGCTGCCGATTGGGATCGAGTTGAAATTTTGCACAATGAAAGAAAGAATATAAATGCAGACGTCGAATTTTTTTGATTTTTAAGTTTTGGCTCTCAGTACTTTTTGTAGCCGCTCAAACACAGCTGATTTTTGAAAAATCGATTTTTTGAAAAATCAATGATTGAAATCGAAAATCCAAGACTTTTGACGTCTAGATTTTCAAAAGATCTTTCGATCGACACCAAGATCATCAAAATCGGTTGAGGTTTCGCCGAGCTAGGTCGAAAACAAAATTAGTGTGAATAGGAAATTTGACATGGTCATAAAATTTGACATAATTGCATTAAAGTGCTGAAGAGTACTGGAAATAGGTTTTTTTGAACCCATTTTGACATACAATAAAAGTGGTATTGCTACTCATTGCATGAGTTTAGTTCCAAACATGACTTTTTTTGCTCAGCGCTACCTTAAGTAGACTGGTTTAGGTATAAATATAGTTGTGCAAATTAACCCTTCGCTGCATAAAATTTCAAAAATGCACTAAGTCCAGTTTTTAGCTGGTTTTTGATCCGTCACTACAGACAGAGCCTGCGTCACAAGGACAGCTTTGTGACAGGACTATCACGCCTAGCCACTTGGCCACCGGCTCGCATTACTTGGATACCTAAGGCATCCTCGTGAAGTAACGGATTCTGTGACACATAACGCCGACAGTTTTCAGCAGTGTAAGATAGTGCTATTTTGCTTCTGATATAATATAATAGTATGCGGGAAAGGGTTAAGATATGGAAGAGTCCACCCGAAGATTGATCTGTACGAAGTTGTGTCAGTAAGCGGCTTATAATCTGAATGTAGTACATAGGCATAAATACGTGCCCTTCTATTTTTATGGGCAGTTAAACCCTTTCCTTGCTAACTTCATCATATTGGTATGATAACTAGCATGTTTCTGTGAATATTTTCAATGTACGTATGTACTTTATGTACTTAATGTATTTTTCCTAAAACTAACAGGCGTCACTGAGCTGAAAGGATTGTCTTGTTCGATCTGCAAATCGATGTTGGCGCTTTGTAGAAGTGATCGGGCTGTAGGTTGCGACTGCGATGCTGCATTCCACAACTATCGGCTGGGGTTGCGGCATCAGTTCAGCCAATGGCAAACATCCATCGGTGGCTCGATACGTTTTCTAAAACTAATTCAAAATTAATAAAATATGTCCGTTGCCTCATCCAGGATTTAGTTTTTTTATCACCAAATATTGAGAGTCGTATAGAATAGAATAGACTTCAAGTATTGCCATATATAAATTGTAAATGTATTTATTCATTTATTTGGTTTTTTGTCTCTGACCCTTTCAAAAGTATTCTTCCAACGCACTACATATATTGAACTAACCGCGTAAAATTTTTTGTACAAACGTACATATCTGACCACGAACGTACAAATTGGACACAACTCAGTATATCCCAGAATAGAATACCTATTAGTCCGTTTTATGTACAAAACTACAAAGAAAGTGGTTTGAAAATAAATAGATGGAAACTCAAAAAGACAGCTTCGTTTAATATAATGAAATCCTAAAATCACTGCAAGTGCTGCTCGTTCTTATGCTGCCCTTGGGTTCTGTCGCGTACGACACAAATCTCTATCTGAGAGACCATTTCTCTACCGAATAATGGGTTAATTTTAGTAGAACGTTAGCTCAAATATGCCACTCCAAAATCTAAACGGATATTTAGCGCGCTGCTTTTTAATCAGACGCAACAAACACTTACAAGCTATTCACGCTAATGTTAAGCGTGCAAGTTTAATTCAGTCAGTCCAGTGAGAGCTTTTAAGAATGTGCTCGGACTAAAATTAACTCGGTGACTTTAGAGTTTCGTTCGGTGACTTCGGAGTTTAGTCCATTTAGTCAGATATGCCATTCCTAAACCTCGGACTAAAATAAATCCAGTCCGTTTAATTATGTAATACTAGAATTATACCAAAGGAATACTTCTTGCAGTGTTTGAAAAGTTAGCTCATGATTCCGTCACACCACCAGTCACCTGCCTGTTGTTTTCCATAGTTCATGGTCAACATCACTGAGCCGTTGTCCAAGACGATGAACTGCTGATATTCAGTCTTGGCAGTAAAGCTACAGCACAGCTTGTGGTAATGAGTGTTTGGCTCACAATCGTCCATGGTTACTACATTGTTTGACGAATCCAGAAAATGTACAGTTGCGTCGGTGAAATAGTTCCCGTCTGAAAGTTGGTATTTAAACTTATTTTTTACTTACGCAACGCAAACAGTACTAACTGCAAACAGTATAATATCTAACGTAGGGAAATTTAATTGCTACTCGGATATATAGTTGTTGCGTGTGCGCAAATACAAATAGTTTTCAGATAGTTTTTATTGATAAGAGTTAAAAAATTTTGCCAAATACTTTGAAACGTTACCGGAAACAAGAATAATAAATGTTTTGCAATTGGTAAGAGTTGTCGTACATGTGTTTCAAATTTTCGTTCGTGGATCTTTATAACAAAGTTTGTTTTTTTCAGTCGGCATCGCAATGCCGAAATGCCGACGTTTTTTATGCTACTGCTTGCAGCGTACTTTGCGTGCGTTTTGACATCTTTGGTGTCGTCATGATATTTAATAGTTTATTTGGCTGCATCTATGGTTCTATCATTCTTTGGTGGCAAGCTTTTAAAGTTACATACAACTTAATTCTTTTGGCTTCAGTTGCCAGAAAATGCAGGTTAGTCTATGTACGTTAAAGGGCTAATAAATTTAGAATGATAAAGTATTTACTGTCTGCTTTATCGTTGTTCCTGTTGTGCCACAGCACAACAGGTCTTTAATTTTGATTTTGGAAGAAATACATTGCGCTGTGCAATTTGGTTCCCTGTCAGTTTGTTCAACTTCCGTTTCTGAACAAATGTGCGTGTGTCACATACATGTGCAGCAGAAACTGGCCGTCAGCGAAAACTGCCTATTGTATTAAGACTGTTCTGTTCAGCTGCGTTGCGACACAGGCTAAATTGTTGCCAACAGTCACTCACTGCAACAACAAAACTTATTAAGGTGCATTAAGGTGATCAGATGCATTAAATGATTGTTTACAGTTTTGAATTGAAACAACGCAACATGTGACTTTTACAAGAAAAAGTCATTTACATATCAAGAGATATGATTTTGCAACAGTAATGCAACAGCAACAACAACATAATGCAAGAAAAAGTCTTTTATAAAATATCAAGGCATAATATCAGTATTTCACACATAGTTAGCAAGTTAGGGTTCGTGCGTCAGTTCAGGTCAGTCTGAGTTTAGTTTATAATTCACTTTTGTCCTGTGTTTTTGTTTTGCTTCTATACGCTGGACTCGTCTACGTCACGTCGCGCACTGCACAACAGGTTTTAGTTGACCTCTGGTCAGTTTACTTGGAATTTTATCCTTGAAACTTACTGGTTTTGCCGCCGATTGGGCTTGTTTTGTCACTATAATGTGTAATTTAATTAATATTGTTTTAGTATTAACATTTTCCTATAAAACAGCTCGAGCTCTTAAGTTTGTGTCAGCAAGGCGGCACTGGAAAAGAAAACGACAGATTGGTCTGGATTTGGATATCGGTTTCTAACTTATTCTACTTGTCGGAGGCTGAGCCTGGAGTTTATTATTTTGCCGCATTGAATCGTGCACCGCCTTCTAGGCATTTTACAATCAGTTATCACAATTCTAAAACTGACTAAATCAACGTTTAAAATTTCCTTATTAAGGGATACATGCAATATATATAACCACTGTAAAAATGATTTGAAAAGTATGATGTCATATCTCAGTTTCTATGATCTATTTTTGCATCTTCGCCTTTTATGCCCATTTCTATGTAACGTGCTATTTATTTTATGTGTCTTGAAAATTTTGATTCAGTGAAACACTTGAAAATTGCTGCATGGCGGACAGCTTTTGCATAAAATTGCTGCTTGTCGTAAACGTATTAGCTATCCTTGTTACTGTGAACTAGCTTGGTATGAGGTTACATACATACTTACCGTGGACTAGAATATAGAAATGTGTCATGAAACTTTGAACTGCGTCCATAAAGCTCTTTGAGTTAGACCGTAAACAAGCTATCTCATATATTGTTCCAACATTTTTATAAGCCTTCTTGTAGCTTAGCAGTACCGCTTCTTTAACTGAACGTGACACGATTCTGTCCTTTGCACCAGTTATTTTGATATCAGTATGAGAAGCTATGCATTGCAATGGGCCGTCAAAAGCCACAGTTAGATGAGTTTTTATCGGAGATACCAAGAGCACGTCCCGAAAATTTATATAGTCAAGAGTCGTAGCTGTAGCTTGAAACAATGGCTTTCCTTGCGTGTCTGCAACAGATACGGCCACCGTTGCCAAATTTATACTCCGCACGATAATAGTTACGTCTATATTAATCTTCAGGTTTTAGAAAAGACTGCGTTTTGTCCATTTAATTGGTGTAAAACTGATTTTACTTGATACAAGAATAACTAGTAACAGTAGGGTATTTATAAGCGATCACCAAACTAAACTATGTGGTACTTTATCAAAAAGCTGATGACTAAATTTCGAATTAAGTGTCAATTTTTATCTGTGCGATAATCGATAAAAACAAGCACGTTTTGTGAGTAGAGTTAAATTAATTTTGGATAGAATTCGTTGCGACATGCTTGCAGTGCTGAGGATATTCTTCGAATATAAAACGCGGCACCAAAATATTTTTAAGCCAACATTTACAACTAAACATGACAATTCTCAGTCTCAGCTATATACTAGCCAGCAATGACAGCGCTAATGGTTACAAATGTTGCCATATCAGAAAAACTCTTATGGGACAATTTACTTTTATAAATCTACACAGTCATGCAGCTACAGTCAAATAATGAGTCTAAATTTGCGTCTGCGGGTCGCAATAGCGATTTTTTCGGGTGAATCTGGGTTCTAAAATGACCTCAACTCAACTCAACCTCAGTTGTAGTATCGGCAGCCGCTCACGCCGTATAAGCTTTAGTAATTAAAATAAGTAGTGTTAAAAACAGTTTTACTGAATTTGTAGATCATAAGATGTCATTTTTGCAACAGTACATACATAGTTCCAAACTCCCACAACCAGAAACTTTGATAGAAAATAAAAATGTCTTCAAAATTGTCAAAAAATGTCACTATTGCGACTGCTTGCCATGGGCTATACGAGAGATACAGTTTTGAGAAAAAAGTTGCCTGCATGGTCGAAAAAAGAAACCGATTGTGGGTCAACTTATACTGACTGCAACTGATTAAATGACAATCTAATTTCCAATGGGAATTATACTTTAATTTGCAAAACGCTAAACAGAGCATTAGCTTTTTAGGTCAGCCTATAGGATGCCTTTGGTCTAGTTATCTGATACGTAGATTACGTGGAATCGAGACTCAATTTATACTACCGATTTGGATCGCCGATCTTAATGTCGATCCGTTTCGGCGATCCGACTAGTTGGCAACGACCAACGTCATCTAAAGTCTGACATTGCTTGGCTACAACCCGCTGATAAGTAATCTGCGAAACATTGTCCCACCAGGTTTCATCGCAACACCGCAACACTGTTTAATGAGATAAATTTCCTGTGGACGTACATGTTATGTATGATCTGACACACGCTCGTACAAGCGGTCTTGCAGATCAATCAGTCTTATGCAGCTACGTATATACGTAATGCATAACATAGCTACATGCACACAATGACACACACACCCACACAAACAATGCTTTAATTTGACCTGCCAGCAGTTTTACAGTACAACTGCATGCAATCATAGGTCCCGATTGCAATATAGTATAAACGCGGCGGCTGAGGCCGCCGCGTAAAAATTCAAATTTCACTGTGGTTCATGCTTTACTGCAGTTGATAACTGATGTGGGTTTTTTCAAGTCATTTTTCAGGACTTTTCAGTCAAAGTAGAAAACATTAAGATCCTTTTTAGCTCTTTCGGGTTTTTAGCTTTACTTGCATTTGTTGCGGAAGTATCATTCTCCCTTACTTTTATTACTAAATTTACTTACTTATACTTTATACTTACTTTATACTTTATATTTTACTCTATACTTACTTTTATTACGAAAGTAAAGAGTTACTTTTGAAGGGCGGAACTTTGCTCGCAGGGTTCACCAGCTAAAACCTGGCTCATACTTGTGCTTGTCCCTATCGTTTTGTCCGTAATCAGTTCCAGAAAACTGCATAGTCAACTTTTTAGATGAAAACAGTTGAGGTCACGTCCACACGATATGGAAATAAATAGTTTTGTCAATGTGTCATAAACACATTTATCAAATTTTTACAGTAACACTGATTGCAAATTTTTGTCTAAGGTTCACCTTCACAGTGCGCATGAAAGGTTTATAAAAAAAATTGTTTGGTCCAAAAGATGAATTGTTTGGTCCAAAAATGAGCATTCTGAAGCCGATTTTATTAAGGTGGCGCTCTGAATAACCGACTTTGGGCGATAAAATTTTCCAGTCAAGTTTTCGTTGGTTGACTCAAGAAGAAAAGTTGTTTAAAATCAAACTAGCTTTCGATGTATATAACGTCAAATTTTGAATAACTTGAATTTTCAACCATTTTTTCAATGGGAAAAAATCTTTAAATCGATATACCAAAAAATTCTATATGGCTTATGGTAATTTTTCAAACAATTTTGTATAGCAAATTGCTAGCTGCAACTTTTTAAAAAGTCGTATGTGTAGGCAAACCTTTCTGAAAAAATTTCCAAAATACGTTGACCAACATTGACAAAAATGCACTATTTTTCAAACCAATTTTTCGTTAGCTACTTTTTGGCTTCTGAAACTTTTCTCAACGAATTTTAGCACAGAAAAGTTAGCTATATTTTTTGGAAAATACGTATGTGTAGGCAAACTTTAGGTTTCTGAAACTCGCTATGGTGCTCGTTTTTTTAAGATTACTGTCAGCTGCAATAACCGATCCAAATGAAATTTTACACACGGTTAGAGCAGACGTATATGGAGGCACCGCACTTCTTCAATTGTTATTATTTTGATTTGCCTCAATATGACAGGCTTTTTAAAACCTCACTTTCGATAAAAATTAAGATAACTAAAAATTTGTCGCTAAAAACTAAAATTCGACAACAATGGTGCCTCGGCCAAATAATTGTTTTTACTTAAGGCTTTCGTCGAAAGTCGAACTAACTTTTTTAAAAAAATTCAAAATTTTTTTTAAACGATGATAATGTGAAATGAAAAAAATCAAACTTATTTTTGGTTCTGACTTATGTATGTCTCAATAAAAATATTGCTAACATCTTAAATTTCACTAAATCTGTTCTTACCGCAATATCCATTGCCTAATGGAATTGCGAATGGAAATATATATTGTCCAAACAGCTGAAGACTTTGTCCCTCATTCTGACTATATCTACCATGTGCGCACACTCTCTTGGAGTCCATCGCAAGAACTGGTATCTGCCGAAACGGGTAGCATTGAGG
>JASANF010004977.1:0-16117 GCA_030248245.1 Trissonchulus sp. WLG1_4
GGGCCTTTTTCTAAAATGGACTTAACTGGACTTGACTTAACTGGACTTAAACCAGCGGACTTAAGTGGACTTAAACGCATTCCAAAAAGACCGGATTTAAGTGGACTTAATTAAGTCCGCTGCAAGTTTAAGTCCAGTTAAGTCGGACTTAAGTGGACTTAAATTTGCAGCGGACTTAATTAAGTCCACTTAAGTCCAGTATTTTTTGGAATGCAGACTTAATTAAGTCCGACTCAATTAAGTCCGACTTAATTAAGTCCGATTGCATTCCTAAAATAACCTGGCTATTAAGACTCTGTGTTGCTTACGAGTTTATGTTTATAACATTTGACAAGTTTTAACGTTCTACATGTGTAATAAGACCATCGAAAGCTCAGAAATTGCGAATTTTATCCATGGAATTGATGAAATTTTTTATGCTTATATTTTTTAAAATACATCCTACACTAATTTAATAAGTTGTAATAACTATATTGTCCCGTTCTAAAACACAATTTGTGTTGAGGCTGGTGTATGCTCGCGATTAAGGACGGTCTTTGTGTTCAGTAAGGTCTTATTGTTCGTCATTGGCCTCACTAATGATTGATTTGGGCTTGGGAAGTGTTCTAATAATACTGTCCTTGAGTTGCGATTAAATCATGTGTCTGTACTTGCACTCTTGCAGCTTTGGGACTATTTTGACGCAGCGATATTTTGACACCTGTTTCCCTTCGCAAAGTTGAAACCTGCTCAACTTTGTCCCTGTCCCTAAGCAAATCGGCCAATCAAAATTAGTGACATCTTGCACGTGACTGCAAGAATCGCCAATCACACGTTTGCAGGCTTCCTAGCGTAAACTGATGCGAGTTTATGTAATGCTACTAATTCAATCGTTCTTTTTGTGTTTCTCAACAATTTTTAACGTGAAAATTATTCCAATTACATTACTTGTAACACTCTTAAAATTACAAACTGTTTATAAAGCTCTAGTAGGTAGAAATTCCTGTTAGTCGATCGGTATGAATTTTGCTTCTCATGCGGCAAACCACGGATGGAATCCCGTATTTTGACATGTATAATTAATTTTTTTCTACTAGCAATTTTTTTAATTCTTAACTTCACACATGTAAAAATAGACTACATATAATATTGTCTTCGCAAATGCAGACGCAAATGTTAGATGATGCAGCACCATGGTCGACACATACCCCCTTATCCAAAATTATTGGGATTTATGTATTGAATTTAGCGGATTTGATTTAGCGTTTCTAGCGCTACTAAATCTGTTATCCAAAATTCCTGGATTTAGCCGATTTATCGGATTTAGCGCGCGCCTAAATCCGCTACATCCAATAAATCCCAACAATTTTGGATAAGGGTTTTACTAAATCAGCTAAATCTGCAAAATCTACTGAACTCTAAATCTGCTAGATCCATTCATTTTGGATAACACTTTCAGTATATACTACGGGGCCCGATTTATCGAAACAGCAAATGTTCGTCGTTGAAAAACAAATGTTCGTCGTTGAAAAACAAATGTTCGTCGTTGAAAGTTCGTCGTTGAAATTGTTCGTCGTTGGAAAATTTTTCAACGACGAGCTTTGGTTTTTTAGAACATTATGTTCTAAAAGACAAAAGCTCGTCGTTGAAAAAATTTTCAACGACGAACATTTCAACGGAGCTCAAGACATCCGTTGAAACAAGAGTACATAATAGTGTCTCACTCTTTATAGAAGAGTGAGACTGAAAACCTCTTCTGCCTGTGTTGTAGCGCGGGCAGATCCCCTCTCATTTCCAGCCCACATGTTGCCGTTTTATGCAACATGTGGGTAGCCAATCAGAAGCGACCTTTGCTTCTGATTGGCTGGACGCCTGTGTACGTGCTCCAATCAGCACGCAGGCGGCCTCACGTGCCCCATCCGCGCACTGGCCGCCCCTTTACAGCCATTTCATTGTTAAATTTTGCCATGATCGGTCGGGTTGGGGGTTTTTTTGTTCCCGAATCGTATTTTGCTTACATTTTTATCCCCGTTTTCAGGAATTATTTCTAGTATGTGCTGAATATGTTGTTAACTGGTAAGTTAAATGTGTTTTTGACAATTTTCAGGCAATAGCACGTGAGGCCGCCTGCGTGCTGATAAGCTTGGGGGGCGGGCACGCGCGCCCGCCCAATCAGAGACAAGGGGGCGCCTGAGAGGGCCACCCCCGCGTGGCACAAAACGGCGCCACGTGGGGGGGGGCGGACCGCGCGCCGGGGCGCGCTACAACCCAGCAGCACGGGCAGAGGGCACTCTCCCACTCTTATCGGGAGACGCACCCTACACGTGCTCAAGTGACGCCGTCGCAAATACAACCCAAAAAAACAACACAGACGAACATTTGGTTTTTCAACGACGATCATTTGTTTTTCGCTATAACACAGGCAGAACATCCTTGTTTTTCAACGACGAAAATTTGTCCTCATTTTTCAACGACGAACATTTGTTTTTACAAACATTTGTTTTTCAACGTCGAAAATTTGTTTTTCAACGACGAACATTTGTTTTTCAACGACGACATTTGCTCCCCCCCTTTATCAATCCACGATTTTTCAACGACGAACATTTTCAACGACGAACATTTTGCTTCGATAAATCGGGCCCAGTTTACTGCACAACTTGGCTTTGCGCATTCGGGTCACTAATCATTTGCGCTTGTAATTATGGTTATTGTTATGCACACAAGTCGCAAACGGTTTTGAACGTTCAATATATACACAAATTAAAAGCTCAGAAATTGCACTTTTTAGTAATGTAATTTTTATGACAGTGACCCTATGTGACTGAAAACTGACTGTGACTCTGTAAGCTTTTTTTATCCGCTCACCTAAACTGGTTCGAGTGAGTGGAGGGGGTCGCCCCTCCCCCCTCAGACAACCGAACCCCCCCCACCCCCCCCCCCACCACACACACACCCACCCCCACCCACACTCCCCGTCCGATGGCCAAAAAAGTGCCCCAAAAATGACCCAAATTTGCGTAAAAAGTGAAAAATTGAAAAGTTTTTCGCCTGCTGCCAAAAAAGTACCCCAAAAAAAGTTGAATATCGAAACATCGCGAAAACTTTTCGGCTGTCGTCCAAAAATGGCCAAAACTAGGGACCACCCCCCCTTCCTCCAGGGGTCGGACACCCCCTCGAGCCCATTCACCATGTGCATCTCTGGTAAGAATAGCTGGCAAGCTTTAAAAACAACTGTTTCTACTAAATTTGCAACTAATTTAGTCGAGTCGACACATTTTCGGTGAGCGGACGTGAAAAAGTTTAACCGTTAGACTACCACAACTGTGCTGGCTGCTTTCGTTATAGGGATTTATAAACTCTGAGGGTGGATTTCACAAAGGTGGTTTAACTAAACCATGGTTTTACGTACGCTTTTATATGATTTGCACATAATTTCATTACGAAATAACGCCTGATTCGTCACGAATTTCGTCGATTTTTTAAAACCATGGTTTTAGCGCAGTTGAAATTTAAGACCTGCAGCACAGCAGGTCTCTGTTTCGCTGAAATTTCAGCTAAGCTAAAACCATGGTTTAAGAAAATCTAGGAAATTTGTAACGAATCAGGCTATATTTCGTAACGATATTATGTGCAAATCATATAAAAACGTACGTAAAACCATGGTTTAGTTAAACCACCTTTGTGAAATCCACCCTGAGGGTGTTACAACTTCATTAAGACTTAAAGATACAGATTTTCCACGCATAATAAAATGAAGACAACAGTCAGACTAGTAATAACAACACGTTAAGAACTATCGCACTTTTATCACTAGTACGCTGTTCTTGGACCGCGTATTTCCACGCTATTTTGATTGGCGGATATGCCTACTAGGCAAGGTATCATACCTTTCACATAGTAATCTGAATCTCTACATCTAATGAACATTATATAATTTGTTTTTTTTTTTTTTTTTTTTTTTTTTTTTTTTTACGCCCCAGAAAGCGGTCGAACACAGCTATGTTCAGATTCGCTTCTTTCTTGTGTTGAAGAATAGTCAGGCTACGAACCATTCTCCAAAACAAGAGCATATCCTATTCGTAGCTATTATGTTATGGTGTATGAATGTTTAGTCTAAATTAGGGCAAGTTGTGAGACCTTGACCTCCGATCCGAGGGTACAGACGCAAGAGTCTCACTTAGAATTTTTAAGTCTGACTTTATTTCAAATCTATCGAAGCTTACCATATCACTCCGTGGTTGATCACTTTGTTACCTTCAGATTCCTTAATGTTCAGGCGGTCTTATTGCTTGTATTCTTTTGATTTTTTGTGGTGTCAATTTTTTTGAAACTTCGATTTACACCCTATTTAGCTGTAGTTGTAGCTCCAGAAACAGCAGCAGTAACAGTCGTAGTAGTAAATGTAGTAGCTGCAGTAGTGGTTGTCGTCGTCGTAGCTTTACCAGCAGTCGCAGCCCCAGCAGCAGTAGTAGACTAGTTGTGGATGTGGTTGGTAACTGGTAGTAGTGGTATGTAGTCGTAGCTGCTGCAGCAACAGTAGTAGTACCAGTTTTGGCTGAGGTAGTAGTTGTAGTCGTAGCTGTAACAGGAGCAGCAGCAGCAGTACCAGTAGTAACTGTGTTAGTAGTAGTAGTCGTAGCTGCAGCAGCAGCAGTAGTACCAGTTGTAGCTGTGGTGGTAGTAAGTAGTCGTGGTTGTAGCAACAGCTGCAGCAGTACCCAGTCGTCGTAGGTCCAGCAGCAGCAGTAGTTGTACCAGTTGTGTCTGTAGCAGCAGCAGCATCAGACGTAGCTGCAGCAGCATCAGTAGTGTTACCAGTTGTGGCTGTGGTAGTAGTAGTTGTAGTAGTCGTCGTGGCTGTAGTAGCAGCAGCACCAGTACCAGTTGTGGCTGTTGTAATAGTAGCAGTCGTAGCTGTAGCAGCAGCAACAGTCGTAGCTGCAGCAGCATCAGTAGTACCAGTAGCTGCAGTGGCGGTAGTTCCAGCAGCAGCAGCAGCCGTAGTACCAATTGTGGCTGTTGTGGTACGGTGGTAGTAGCAGTCGTAGCTGTAGTAGCAGCATCGGTCGTAGCTGCAACAGCATCAGTAGTAGTGTAGCTGTGGTAATAGTGGTAGTCGTCGTGGCTGTAGCAGCAGCAGCAGTACCACTTGTGGCTGTTGTAGTAGTAGTAGTTGTCGTAGCACGTCTGCCGGAACGATTCAATTCCAGACTGCAGCAGCAACAGCAGGATGATCTGACATTTACAGCCGCGTTCAACTCGACGTTTCTTCAAAATTTTTTCCACAATATATTCTTCGTCTTCTTCTTCCTCTTCTTCTTGAGGCTTTTCAACTTCAGGCTTTTTGACAGGAGATTTTTCAACTTCAGACTTTTTGACAGGAGATTTTTCATCTTCAGGCTTTTTGACAGGAGATTTTTCAACTTCAGACTTTTTGACATGAGATTTTTTATCTTCAGACTTTTTGACAGGAGAATTTTCAACTTTCCGCTCAGCTTTCGTTCTCGTCCTTCTAGTCTTATGGCTACTTTCAGGTTCTTCAGCGGGCGGTTGCTGTTTTTCTTTTAGTTCTGTTTCATTCGGCTCCGAATTGGCTACTGATTCGGAAACGTCATCTTGTGCAAGGTTTTTGCCGGACTCCAAACTCTGTACCAATTCGTCAAATTTCGTCTCCGAAGCGTCCATTTTCTCAGCTACTTTCTTTGTTTCCACTTTTTTGGATTCTTCGAGAACTGCCGAAGTTTCAATATTTTCGATGTTATCAATATCAGCCGATGTTTCAACCAACCACCATATAATTTGTATGTGACGAGCACTTATATTACAGTCATTTTGTTACAAAAACAGTTAGAAAATTGAGATGATGGCATTATAAAATTGTTTAGGACGTATTTTTAAACAGCAATGAAGTACACCTTTTGAAAATTTACATTATTAAAAAGCCTGATTTATGAGCTTTCGAATGATGTATTGAACATCCAAAACAGTTAAGGCAGTCTAAAGTTATAAAAGAAAACGCAAGGGCAACCCAATTGCTAAAGCTAAGTCCGGTAAATCCCCGTAAATTTACGAGGATTTAACTCGGCTATAAAATTCGTGCAATTTTAAATCAACGGATTTAGCGAATTTAAAAAAAGGAATTTTGGATAAAGATTTAGGCTTCAAGATTTAGTTTAAATCCGCCAGCCATGCTAAAACCGACACGCAGTTTGGATAAAAATCGGATTTATCGTAAACTAAATCTGATAACTCGGCTAAATCCAGCAGGCAAGTTAAATCTTAAACGCTTATCCAAAATGCAGGATTTAGCTAAATCCTGATCTGCTAAATCCATTTTGGATAATGCCTATAGTGAAGATGGCGCGACTCCAATGCCATTGGCTAAAAATGACAAACCTAGACTACGGGATGAATCATAAAACGAGTAATCAAAAATACCGGCGAATCAAAAGCTACATAAGTGCCATACTACACAAGAAATATTATAGGACAACAAATTTTGACAGATAATGACTGCTCGACCTCATGAATTTAAGCAAACTGTGTCGTATTGTTTTTCGGCATGATTTATGTGCAACTATAGTCTTATTTGGATATTTTCAACCATGTTTGAGAAACCGCAAGTTTGAAACCACACATTTACTACAATCGTTAGTGGTGCAAAATTCTTAAGCTTTATAAAAAAAATTATGGTATTACAAACTTTAAAATTCATTCCTACAACGGTTATCAGCCCTAAACTTGAAAATTCAGGCAAAAAGAAACATCATACGTTCCATAAAAATGCCAGTACTGGATTGAAAAAGACTAATTATTGGTCATATAGCAACTTTTAAAAAATAAAAAAAACTTAAAAAGTATGTCATCAAAAAGCCCATTTATTCAGCTATCGTTTGACATATCGATCATCCAAATCGGTTCAGTATGTCTAAAGTTACAAAGGATAATGTATGAGCTATCCAGCACTTAAATCCGTTAAATCCGCGTAAAGATACGCGGACTTAAAATCCTCCCAAATACTTGTAAATTTAAGTCCGCGGACTTAAGTGGACTTAATTAAGTCCATTTTAGAAACGTGCGAAAGTTAAGTCGGACTTAAATAAGTCCAGCAGATACTTAAGTCCAACGTTATTTTTGGAATGCGATCGGACTTAAATTTAAGTCCGGTGACATTTTAGAAATGCGACTGGACTTAATTAAGTCCACTGACACCGTTAAGTCCACTTAAGTCCACTTAAGTCCACTTAAGTCCGATTTTGCATTCCAAAATTCCGGACTTAATTAAGTCCAGTTAAGTCAAGTCCAGTTAAGTCCATTTTAGAAAAAGGCCCTAACTTATACGGCACGCTGTGAATCTAGCAGCGTGCACTTAGTTATTGTCGTTAGTTATTGCACTGTTATTTCAAGACAGGTATGATATAAGTTTCTGTTACAGCATCTAAAAACGAAAACAAATGTTCCTACTCTAGTAGGAACAAAAATGAATCAAAGAACGACAAAAACTCCAGGAAAAGTTTCATTTTAGTGTTGAACGAAAGTTAGTTTCCAGATTCACAAAAAATGCAAACTTCGAGTATCGAACGTTGGTCTCTCGCGCCGACGATGACAATTTCGACTACTAAACCACAGTCTCCACGTCTAGTAGACCCTGTTTCTTATTTTAGAAGTGTATGATAATATGAGCAAAGCGCAGAATTTTTTAATGCTGTGTAAACTTTTGAAAACTGAAAAGATTTCGCTTATATTCTACCAACAGAATACCCGTTTTAATTCTGCACAGTAATGATTCGGAATTAGTGCTTCCTAAGTTTCCTGTTGTCCAACTTGTATAACTTATTATCTGGTTTCGGGCAGTTTGGACTCCAGGTGAAACGAATTTTGAAATTAATTAAGACAAAGTTGAATTTATTTTTGTTTTGCATTATGCCCACATAGACTTTCTTGACGAAGAGAGTTTGATTTTTTTAAATAAATTTTGTTATCACAATGAAAATTAAGAATGAGCTTCAACTTAATTAAAAGGTGCATACAGTAGCGAGTGCAGCTGAAAAGTTTAACGCCACACAGAACATGCATCGTATCGTAGATGGTTTTCATGACGTCCCAATTTTGATAATGAGTAAGCATAAGCAAAAGTCACCTTGCATGGTTTTTTAATGTACACATAAATAGCATAAATAGCCCTCAAAGAAAAGTTCTGATAGCTTTTACAATAATGGTCGATTTACATTTTTTAGCTTGTTTTGAATCAGATTTAGAAGCAGAAGTACAAATTATTTAATTCTCGCAACAACTAGGCTAAGTAGATGTAACAAAACAGTTGACATGCTAAATGTATAAGTTTAATCCATTTGGTCCCGTGGTAGTTTAGGAATGCGTTTGCATAAAAAGTAAGCAGCTAATTTATTGAAACTTGTTTAGCTTGATTTTCCTCCCTAAACTTTGGACAAGAATATGTCCAGTGCGTTTAAACCGAAAGAAGAAATATACTCAGAAAAACTATTAAATGTGATTAAAATAGCCATATGTTATCAGAGAATAATTAGATACCAAGTTATAAAGCCTTGTTTTCAATGTGTAATCAATATATTAATGCAAAGAGAAAGAAAAAAGAAAACAACCATAAAAATTTTTTCCGACTAATAAGAGAAAGCCTCAGGTCAAATTTAATATAAATATTTGTAGCTGTCCTGATATTATGAAGTGCTGTCAACTGGCAATATTGTTGAGATGTTTGTTCATGACTTTTTAGTTTAGTTAGTCCATAAAGAAAATGAAAAAAACCCCATCGGATTAAAACCTATTCGAACTCCAAGGCACTGTGAAAAATTTGTCATCAACAGCTCAACTTATCCAAAATCCTAATCGTTGCAATATAAATCAAGTAGGTCCCAAATGGGCAAGGTTCCTTTGGAGAGTAAAAAAGCCGATATGAATGTACTATAGCTAAAAATACATCAATTTTCCACTTACCTAACCCCTTTTCCCTACGCGGAAAACGACAGTTTTCACATTAACTGTATTTTCTAAATGAATAAACGATTTTTTAATTGCACTAAAAAATCTTCAACTGGCAAAACACTGCACTCCGTGTCGTCAGTTTGGTTGCGACGAAAGCTTCGCTAAGCTTGGCACGCCAAACATTACCGTACTTATTATATTCACGACTCAGAATTTAGCAGTTGATCAATTTAGCAAAAAGTATTAAAAAAGGAAAATACATACCTCCTGGGAATCGAACAACCAAATGAACTATTCCAGCCAGCCTGAAACAACGCCTCTGACCACTCGACTTCGCCTCCATGCCAAGCTGGAGATAGAGTCAGGTAAATAATGTTTCTTGCTCACGGAGCAAAGTTAACTTTTTTTATTTCATCATTTAATCCAAGTAATATAATTAACAGGAATTAATTAGATGTTAAACTGCATTTCAGCCATTTTGTCTATCAAACATTTGATCCAAACTGCTGGCATAGTGAGTGCAGACATTCCTATGATTAGCACATGGACACTGTCTGCTGAAACGGAAAATTGGTTAACGTTAGAAAACAATAAAAGATTGATAAACCATAATTTACAACATGGTAATGTCATTTTATGGCCAATTCATTGCAAAATTGCGATTTGAAAAAAAGAGCGAACACTTCCGAAGCTAACTCTACACGTTAATTATATGTGCTAATCAGGTGTCTCCTCTTAACAATAGTTTCTTCTCTAGACGGAATGAAAATAATTTATACATTTTGGTGAAACGTAGCAACATTTTAGTATAAAGTTAGGCTTGGAGCCGATCCAGGTTCGCAGCAAAGAGCTGATCAGTAGCCATCCTGATTGCGATGATAAGCTAGACAATAAACGCGCACGACGGAAAAAGTAACTATACATAGTTGGGGGCTGTACGATTTAGCATTTTTGTCGTCAATGAGAGTGGCCCGGGTTCAATTTGCGGCGCCTCCATTTTTTTTTTAAACTGGGGTCTTTCTTTACTTTGTAGTTTGTTTCAACAACTGAGCTTAACCCTCGCACGCCTATGGGGTCCAACTGGACCCATTCATTGTTTCAGCAAAGTGCGAATATGCTTTCACAATTACGCTGTCAATATTTTTACACTTACTTGGCTCAACAAAGAAACAAAATATTAAAGTTAAACTATTTGGCAATTTTTAGAAATCAGAAGCAAAAGGCAAAAAAGTACCGACTTTGTGCGGTGGGGTCCACCCAGACCCCAAAAAGCAGGTACTTTCGGACGCTCCAACGCCGCTGCTGTATATTAGATTGTCATATAAAACATTCTTGATGCCGAACAATAGGTTGTTTTATGTTATTATTACAGCAATAATGTGAGCTGTTATGTTTTTCATCAGCTAGTACGTACAAACTTGGGGGTCCAACCGGACCCCATCGTACGAACTTGATACTTTTTGAAATTTTGCAAACAAAATCATACATACAAAACCAACATTTTTATTAATTAATAGGACCTTTGTTCATTACTATCTACATGCATATGACTTTGCTTATTAGGCTGCTATTGTTTCGCGCTGTCGCAAAACGTATGGCTTCACAGCGACAATGGTTGCGGTTATGCCAAACTAAGCTAAGCCAATGCCTTGTCGACGTGTTTTTGAATACCTGCAATATGTGCGCAACAAAGCCAGAACAAAAATTTGAATTCATGTTCACTCAATTTTGTATAATAACTCAAAACGTAAAACCCTCAAAATGCATAGTCGTGCGAGGGTTAATATAAAAATAGCCAAATAGTGGGTAGGCAGAGGGGTAGCAAGTTTTTGTCCACATGAGTAGTTTTATCAAGAGAGGTATGCAAATATGGCAAATTTGTTAAAAAAAGTTTGAAATCGAAAACTGTTTTTATGAGCCTGAACAGTATCTGTAGCTAAACTACTTATTAATGTGCTAGGTATTCCAAATGAAAGCAGCCAAATCATCAAGAAAGAAAAAGTATGAAGCTGTTATTTTTTTTGCATTAAAGTATATAGGTACTTCAAAAAGCTCATGTTGCAACATTGAGGATTTGTACAAAACCTTTCCGTATTTTTACTTGTCGACCGTCGACAATAATTGTCTAGCTAAATTAACCATTATTGCTTCATACTTCGCAACAATGCTACTTTACCGGCATGCATAGTAATTGTCACTGTACATTTTTTAGATTAGATAGTTTATTTTTGCGATTCAGTCCATTGTTTTTTAACCACGTGACATAGTATTTATTATTATCTTCACAAAACAAAGTATAAACACAAAGGATTAACAGGAAAATAGCACTCAACATTTCAAACAAGACACACCCGCTCCGCTACCAGTTCTTTTAAATGTAATGTTTAAAAAAAGCATTAAATTGGTTAGTTACTTTGGTGATTTAATAAAACTGGTTAAAAGAGTTAAAATATTTTGAAAAGGCAAAATAATTGTTGGTTAAACAAATTCAAGCGAAATTTTCTTAATATTAATTTGATCTTTTGACTGGTACGCTAAATCGCGAAATATTATATTTATAATTTTTCATAGAATAGTCTATAGTCTCATTATAGTCTCATTATATCCTTATGTAAGGATTTTTAAATTTGTAAAAAAACTATTTTTAACTCCCTACTGACTGCACAATCTAACCAACTACTCAACACAATATGAGAAGGGGCAGACTGAGGGGCACTGCTCATTCCTGAACTTAACACCCAACATTATGCCTTGACTGAAAGCCCGCACTCCTGAGCGCTTTCCTAGTCACCAAGCAGTGCCAACTTTTCTCACCGACAACCAGTCTGCCCGAACTTCTCTCACAAATCACTGCAATAAACGTAAACTTGGATTTAAATTATGCTTCATCATACGTCTTTTTTTACATACATCTTTGCCTTTGTAGATCACACTCGAAATCATCGAACCAATTGTATATCCTTTCGTCTGAAATGTACAACCAATATATTTACGCTGACAAAGTTCAACAAGTGTATTTTACTTAGTCTACCGCTGAAGCATAAATCGAGTCATAAACTGTATAGCGATATGATTCAGTATACGAACCATACCATACTTGTATACCCATATCTTGTTTTTCCTGTTGCGCCACAGCGCAACAGGTACTTTATACTTGGTTTGTATACAATTTGCAGAATCTGTTCGTAGACACTCTTACCTGATATTGGTTGAAATGCCAGTGTTAACAATGGCAGGGCCGGACTGCATTTTACGTGTCCTTTGGGTAAATTGAAATCTCAGTGTCACATTATGTACTGTTAGGCAGGTAGGACAGTAGAACACAGTTAACTACCTACAGTAGCGTGAATGATTGATTTTTAAAAAATAAAACATCAGAGGCGGAATCGAACCGTCACTCTTCTGATCAATAGTCAAAAGTCCTGTCACCTGAGCTAAACGGTTCGTATTATTATAAACTTATTGATATTGGAACATGCAGCAGACGTCAGCAGCAAACATTGCGACACTAAACTTGCTTCCACAGGAATTCGAAAAATATTGGTTCAACTTAATGCTTCTTTACGCTTCTAATTTATGGCTTTTTTACGCTTCTAATTACAGATCATCAGTTTATCATCAGTCATGCAGACTTAGTAGGAAACGTTTCAAGCCGAAATAACTCAGTTGGGAGAGCGTTAGATTGAAGATCTAAAAATCCCTGGTTTGATCCCGGGTTTAGGCAGCTTTTTTAACTTTGGTTTCAGTTTTTTAATTTATTGTTTTTGGTGAATTTTTCAACTTACTTTTTAATAATTTAGTAGGTAAAGAATGCGCTTTTTGGATTTGACTTTTAGCTATTTATATATTTTGTATTTACTGCTAACCTGTACGCCTGTTGTTTTCAAAATTAATAGTTGCGTTTTATTTTTTTTAGAATATAGACGCTGCAATAGAATTAAGAAGCTCTTTAATTAGCAGACGCAGTTGTTGACTTTTGAAATAAGTGGTGAAATTCATATATACATGTTTTTACAAATCCTTTATTTAACAATTTTACAAGTAAATATGCTTAAAACATTGATTTTTATTATTGATTTTTACATTGTTTTTACATTTTACATTGTTTTTTCATTATTGATGCTATAACTGAATTTCCATTGAAATCGAACAAGCTACACATAATGTCTTCTTCTGTTAAAAAATGTTGCTAATTTTACCCAAAGGGACACCGAAATCAAAGCAAAAGTCTGATTTTAGAACATCAACGGTGGACTGCACCAAATCGGATTAACTGACAATTAGCTTAAACCAATTTAACTCAAGTTCCTAAATCGGTCCACCAATAAAGATTAACGCAGTTGGTGCTCAAGATTTCGTTGAAAACTGAGGTTTAGCTGGGACTTAGATGAGATTTAACTACATCTATTCAACTGGAGTTTGTTTAGCTTCAGCTCAGACTTAAGTTTATTCGATTTGTTGCAGTCCACCCTAAAAATCATATAAACGACTGGAGTTTACGATTTTGCGTAGGCTGAAGTGTCTTAAAAATTTTGAGTTTTTTTACATTTACCGGTTTTATGAACGGTCACAGTACAAAAGCAATTAACACAATTTACTCTAATTCAAATTGTCATATTCTGCTATAATATACTCTTCAAATTGTTCAATTTAATTTGGCTTGCGATTAGTTTTTACTGTGTAACAGGCCTAATGTTGTCAAACGTTCACTCTTCTCACTCACTGGATTACTTTTGCAGTAAACTTTTGCTTGTTACAATTTAAATCCAACTGCCAACATATTTGGTTCTGCACTGTGCCACTGCATTATAGGTTTTGTCGCTCAAAACAGGGTTTTGTCTCTGGCACTTCGCACAGAGGATCAAGCAACGATCCATTTAAGACGGAGGTGCGTTTCGAAGTTTTAAAGCAAAAAGTTCATTTTTAGTTTTAAGTTTGTACTTTTAACTGTATTAAAAGTTCACGATATATTAACACGACAAATTCTTTTATGTTTGAATATTTCAGAAACACAATTAATTGTTCGCGCTATTCATATTGATTTTACAAATTAGTAGTGCTGCGAAGAAAGTCGTGATAAATAACCCTGGCATTTTTGAGCCATAGCGTTTGCCCTAAACTGTGAAATTTTACTCCTGTTTGGTGGCGGTAGCAGTGTAGCACGCCATTACAAATCGCCTTGTCTCCATATATATATATATATATATATATATATATATATATATATATATATATATATATATATATATATATATATATATATATATATATATATATATATATATATATATATATATATATATATATATATATATATATATATATATAATATATCTCTGTGTTTATTTTTCCCTTCTTTTGGGATGTGGAAAACAATACCCTTTGCACACGTCCTGTATTGTTTGCCCAGCTGGTATGGACCCTTTTTTTTCTTCCCTTCCGCCGCTGGTATGGAACCACTGATACATATGTTTTTCATTCACCCTTTTTTAATATATAAAGGCTAGTGTAGTCAGGCTTTACATTTTCCGTTGGGAATGTAATCGAACGGCTGTTGTTGTTTAAAAATTTTGAGCTAGAGGTTTTTATCAGCCATGTGGGGAAAATCTTGTAATGCAGAAGCGCAAAGCGTAGTATATTTACACTATGATAAGTTTAAGGTCAATTCCAAAAATCGGATTTTGCCGAAAATAAAGTTACGCACCAGTTTGTCATGTTTTCCTTCAGAATAAAAAAGGCATACATTAATAAAATCTCCAATTGCAGGGTTTTACTATGTTTGATACATGCGGAGTCTCATTAAAAATGTAACTCTCTTTAGGTGCCAATTGTCTTCCCCCACCTTGTAGTAAGAGTCTCCCTCTGCTCTGATACGCACCTTTAAATTTGCTTTTGATATCTTTCTACAGAAATGCCCTGCTCCAGCACTGTCTTAGTCTGTCCAATTTTGTAAGCCAATGTTATCTAACCGGGGACAATTCAGATAAACATCTAAAATTAATGCACAAGTTACAAAAACTAACGTAAAGCATTTCAATGAAATTAAAAAAACAATTGTGTTTACATTTTTATGTACAGTTCGGCCTAAAAACCTTCAGGATCTAAAAACGCATACCAGTTTCATCATTAATCAGATAAACAAATGAATAAAATAGGATAAAATCAGAACTTATCAGGTTTCAATCATTTTAATCCATTTAAAATTGTGTTTGGGAAGGCGATAGGGTACGTTGTGCTAGCGGGCTTCTTGCCACCATGACAGTGCCAGGCGAGCCAATTGGACTAGAGTGCCTCGCAGAGCTGTCATCTGACGGATTGCTCTATTTTGTACTGTTCATGGCTCGAAGTCAAGCCGTTGACGGTACTATGCGTCTTTACCTGGTACTGTTACAGCTCTTCTTTGCGATCATTCAATTTGCGATTATTCAATTTTTTTGAGAAATTTTACATAATACACAACCGTAAATTAAAATAAACAAACACCTCTATTTTGACGAGCGCACATAATTCGACGTGACGACAATAAAGTATTATTTTATCGTATCGGTAAAATTAGGCGCGGCACGCAGCAACGTTTTTTGTCAGTACCTACTACTTAGTTTTTCATTTTTAATGGTGTCTAAATAAGTCTGAAAATCTTTTCGACGATTACGTTTTACTTACGTATGTGTAAGTACATACAATTCAAGAATTGATCAAAGATAGAATGCTATAACATTTGATTTTTATATCATACAAAAGAAACAATTTGAAAACATTATTCTCTTGAGTCAGAAAAAAATTGCAGTTGATGGAAATAGAACCCCCTATCCTATGTTTTTCGCAGTCACACGCCTTATCTGTTAGACCACAGCTTCGTTGGATGATTAAACTGAAGTCGTAGAACTAAATGTTTTGTTAAAAGCATCACGAAAGAACTGCCTTGAAAATGATTCAAAAGACTTGATATTGCAGATCATCAATTTTCAATTTGCCATTGTCGTTTGTTTGAAGCAAACACACACACAAACACACACACACACACACACAACTAGTTGCACACAAGTCACAGCTGGTCATTCCAGCAGGCTTACATAATGAGCTTAAACTGAGCATGATTTACATGCATTTTCAGTTTCAGTGCGTAACTGAAATTAGTATGCACGGCCGCTGAGGCGGCCGCGCAAAAATGATACCC
>JASANF010004978.1:0-17867 GCA_030248245.1 Trissonchulus sp. WLG1_4
GGCCAAAGTTCGACGCCAAAAATGGCTATAATCTTTGTTTTTGAATAGTTTTGAGTGCGTTATGATGTTTTAGGGCATCGTCTAGGCTTAGTTGGCAGGATTTTCTAGGCTAAGCTGGCAGGAATTTTCCTAAAAATTTCTATTTTTATTGCCTAAAAATTGCGAAAAACGTCCCTCACCACAGGAAACCCAGATACTGAATTTTCTGTAAAATTCTTTTCGGTTACGGATTTTTCAGATGTTTTTTACCTTTCCATTCAGAGACATTTTACAGACTTTCAGAGGAATTTCAGATAAATTTCAGAGAAGGTCAAGGGAAATTCAGAGAATTTCACCCAGAATTCAGAGACTCTGAATTTTATCTGAAAAAAATGTTACTGGCTTTTCAGATAAATTTCAGACACTTTTTACAAGAATTTCAGATAAAATTTACCTGATATTTACAGATGTGAAAAACATGTGAATTTTCTCTGAAAACTTCGTGTAAAAAGTATCTGAAATTTATCTGAAAACCCAGTAACATTTTTTTCAGATAAAATTCAGAGTCTTTGAATTCTGGGTGAAATTCTCTGAATTTCCCCTGAACTTCTCTGAAATTTATCCGAATTTCCTTGGAAAGTCTGTAAAATGTCTCTGAATGGAAAAGGGTAAAAAACATCTGAAAAATCCGTAACCGAAAAAATTTTACAGAAAATTCAGATTTCCTGGTTTTCCTGTGCACGGAGGGTTCAGATTTCGGGGGGTCATTCTCAGAAAATCCAAAAAATGAAATAGGGGTTCTTAGCAAAAATGCTTCCCCAAAGTGCTCTACTCAAATAATAGGTCCACTATTCCCCCCCCAACTGCATTTAACCACCTGGCAAAACCATATTGCAACAATACATAAATCGTCGCAAAACCCCAATTTTTGAACGCAACCATAAAATAGCCTACGCTGACCCATAGCACAAAAATATTCACTCCCAACTCTTATGTATGCAGCTATAAACAAAGGGCTTTTCTTCTCGCCAAATGGACGTGACTTTTATTCCCCGCTCGACTATAACGTTTATATACAAGGTCATAGGCCCTAGGCCCTATTTTTTTGATCCATGGGCTTAAATATTAATCTTTAATTATTAGTGTTTGTGCTTTTCAAAAAAAAATTGAGTCGTTATACAGCTCAGCTAAAACCTTTTCTAAAGGGGCGGGCGTTTAGAAATCCTTGAGATTTATTAGCCCGCGGGTACCTAAACTGTCTCGAATTTATACCCCCAAGTTTTCTTTTTCAACATTTAAAACGTGCACTTTTTTTACTGTTTAAAGTGGAAAAGTATGCTGTCGTGTTATTTTACATGTATACTATATATGTGTGTGTGTGTGGCTCCGGGTAACGGCAGTAGGAGTTCTGCCAAACCCGTTTCAGAAGTCCGTCCACATTTTATGCGTATTTGTTTGTGTGTTCTATGGGAATGGCAGTACGATGTAACTATATATATTTATTTACATTCAAAATCATTTCAGAAGCATGCTCACCAAGTTGTGTTACGTGCAACACCGACAGTTTCAATAAATCAATTCAATTCAATTCATTTCTTTAATATTTTTTAAATATTTTTGTTTATTTCATGTCAAAAGTGCAATTGTCAATGCAGTGTCGGCGGTTAAAAACTCGAAAGCTACAGCTTCTGGGGGCTGCCACCCCCAGACCCCCGCGTTGTTAAATGCTTGCTGTAGAAAGATAGAAAGAAATATTTAATCATGTAAAACAAAGACGTAACAAAAAGAGGCATGTATTGGTAATACATCATCGCGAGCATAAATAACCTACAAAACAAAACAGAAGTGTTAACACAAACAATACAAAAACAAACTAATCAAACAATTTAGAAGTTATCTGAATTTTCATTTTCCAACATCAAACTCAAACAGCGGCATAATTCAGGAGTAGATCAGTACAAACACTTAAGGTGCACAGGAAAACCAGGAATCTGAATTTTCTGTGAAATTTTTTTCGGTTATGATTTTTGGATGTTTTCTACCCTTTCCATTCAGAGACATTTTACAGACTTTAAGAGGAATTTCAGATAGTTTCAGAGAAATTCAGGAAAATTCAGAGAATATTCAGCCATAATTCAGCAAGACTCTTAACTCACCCTGAAAAAAATGTTACTGGTTTTTCCCATTATTTTCAGATACTTTTTACACTTATTTCAGATAAAACTTACCTCATACATCAGATATGTAAAAACATGCTGAATTTTTCTCTGAAACTGGTGTAAAAATATCTGAAAATTTATTGAAAAGCCTGTAACATTTTTTTCAGATAAAATTCAGAGTTTCTGAATTATTCTGGGTGAAATTCTCTGAAATTTTTTCCTCTGAATTTATCCTGAAATTGTTCCTAAATTCCTCTGAAAGTCTGTAAAATGTCTCTGAATGGAAAAGGGGTAAAAAACATCTGAAAAATCTGTAAAAAGATAAAATTTTACATAATTTTTAGATTTCCCTGGTTTTCCTGTGGTGGCACTCCTGAGTCAAAAAATAAACATTTTTGGGATACCCCATTTTTATGTTTTATTTGTACATATATATTTTGTCTTTTTGAATATTTTTGAGTGCGTTATGACGTTATAGAGGTGCCTGTCCCTACTCCCTGGTTTACCAGTGCTGGCATCATATCGTTTGTGCGGAAAAAACCCTATTGCGGGAAAAATTCTCATTTTGTTTGACGACAATTTGTAACTCAATTCACCCATTGTTGCTACAAAAGCTGGCTAATCAGGTGTAAAAACATGCGTAGGCTTCAGTCAAATCGTTTATTTGACGCAAACATTTGACGTTGTTTTTTTTCCGTTTTGGCTCACTGCATATTTTTAGGCAAAATCTTATGGGGGGGGGGAGGTTGGGCGCGAGGGGTCGGGATGGAGGGGCAGCGACCAACGGGGGGCGCACCAACTTAACGATAAAACACTATTTTTAGGCGAAAAAATTTCGGGTTGCGGGGGGGGGCGACCAAAATGGGGGGGCTCCGCACCAAATATATATGCCAGCACCCCGACCCCTCCTTACGAAACCTGTTTCGGTGATGTTTCAAGGTATATTCAGTAATCATTGAAGTTTCCTATTCGGTGCATCTCTAATAGCTGTGAGAGTATGAATGTGGTTTGCCCCTCGTGTAAAATTTTGCCTAAAAATATTCCAACAGAGCCTCTATCTTCCAATATCCTTGTGGGAAAGTCAGAATGATGTCAGATCGTAAAAACAAAAGGACAAAATATGTACAAATAAAGTACAAAAAATGTACAAAAAATGTACAAAAACAGTACAAAAATCGCTGAAAATTTTAACGACTTTTTTTACACTTTTAAGGCCTATTTAACGAATTTACTATCAAATTTTTACAGAAATTCTTGTCCTGAAACAAAAAAAGTACAAAAATGGTACAAAAAAGTACAAAAATAGCACAAAAAAGTACAAACTTGCACTAAACAGTACAAAAAAAGTACAAAAAATGTACAAAAAAAGTACAAAAAATGTACAAAAAAAGTACAAAAAAAGTACAAACTTGCACTAAACAGTACAAAAAAAGTACAAAAAATGTACAAAAAAATACGAAAAATGTACAAAAAAAGTACAAAAAAAAGTACAAACTTGCCAGGCCAAAGTACAAAAAAAGTACAAAATTTTTTGTACTTTTTTTGTAACTTTTTGTACTTTTTTTGTTCATTTTTTGTACTAATATTTTTTCCTGTGCACCTTAAGAAACGCACAACACTACTCCTGTATACTAGTCCTCAACAGTGGCGGATATCCAGGATGAAATCTCAGGGGACGGGGCGGCGAAATTTTTTTAATTTTTTTACTTTCTTTTGTTTTACGTTTGTTCGCCAAGAAAATTTTATTTGGTCGTATTGAAATACACCTCAGTAGCGTAGCCAGAAAATGGCTTTTCAATTTTTTGAGATGTGTAAAAAGGCACATATCTGCAAAATGGGGTTAAATGCAGTTGGGGGGGCACAGGAAAATTATTTCCAGAAAAAACTAGATCGTAAAAAATTATCTGTTTTTTCCGGTTTTTTTCTAACTTTTTTCTAGTTAGAAAAAAACCAGAAAAAACTATCTAGTTTTTTAAAATAAAAATATTAATAACGAAAGTTACGACCCTTTTTCTGATTAACCTAAAAAATAACTGACTACGAAGAGTGGTCAGTCGCGGAGGATTCGCGGAGTAAAAATAACTCCAATTTACGCCCTGGTTGACAGATAATCACAGCATAGTGCAGTAAGACGAAGCGTTGACGTTTCTTTTACATCTTTAAATGGACCCGATAATCCATCCTTCTTTTTTGAACAATTCGTGACAGCCTTCCGCTGTTTTAAAACTGGCACATACTGTATCTGAGATACATGCCCACAATATTTTTTTGAGCACAATGCATTTGCTCTTAAATGTGCATAGTGGGGGCCAGTGCGTTACTTCAAGCAGGTGAGCGTAGTTAGGTCCCATAAAATTTTGCTCACCGGGTGCCCCTGTAAACACCCACATGGATTCAGTAACAGCTATTTCATTCGTAATCTGTTTAAAATATATTAATAAATTACCTTGCATGGTGCATTTAATAAGAAGCGTTTTCGTGTTTATTTTTAATTTTGCTTGCCGCTTGCTTGCTGCACGACGCTGTTATTTGTAGTCCGTGTGAGTGTAACTGATGGCGCACACAGCTTGCACTAACATACACTTACTATGCATTTATTTCTGGTTTATTTCATGCTTGCTTAGTTTTTTCATGCGTGCTGGTGAGTTTATTTAGTGTAGTTTGGTTTAGTTATATTACGTATAATTAATTTTCACACATTAGGTTGGCGCTTGCCATTATTTAATTGCGCCCCTCCCCTTGAGACGCTTAAGTTATTTTATTGCTGACCAATCGCCATGTTATTTTACGTGTCGCTGTTGCTTGTGTGTGTATACTTTCAGTGCATGTCCTGGTATCGTTTACTACCTCGCGATCTCAGTGACGAAAGTAAAACAACGACCTTAATATCTAATAGGTTGAAGAAGCTAGGTATGTCGTTTTTTGTGCTGGATAGTGTATATAAGCATAACCATGGTTATCGCTGTTTTCCTTTTGCAAGGCTAACCTTGTCAATTTGCTGTTTATCTGCTTAGAATTCACTAGTATAGAGATATCCATAACACAACAGTGAAAATGTCTACAGCAGTGACATCTGGCGTCCACTAAAGTTTTATTTTTCGCTTTGACACAGTCACGCTTACGCATGTCTTGGTTATTGATTGTGGCTCCTGCATAATCCGTGCTGTGTTTGCTTTTGTTTTGTCAGTTACAGGCATTTTCACAATAAAACGAGTATCGTAAGTTTTCGGAAAAGTAAGTTAAATATTATATTAATTAATATATACATATCTGGGAACTCCCTCATTGAGCTAAATGTTCGCTTACGCCAAGGCCAACCGGCTTGCGGGGAGTTGCCCTAGTCACTGGAAGGGCCCCTCAAAACACGCACGCAGACCTTAACAGGGCGTAGTCAGACTGTCGAGACTATAAGTATGAATTAGAGCAAAAACGACCACCTAACCTTTCCAAAATTCATCCAAGTCTGTATCCAAAATTCTTATCTACATAGATAAGCCTTACACATCGTAAAAAGATATCTATATATAACTCTAAAAATGTCCATTAAAAATAATGCACTAATCTAGGGAACTGCAACTTCCGAGGTCATTCTTTGATATAAAACGTCTACTGCATCCGTAACACTACATCGAGCACCCGCTTAATATGAGACTAAAAGCATTTTTTCCACGCCTAGCCAAACGTGGTTATTCCATATATGCTTTGCAGAAATAACGAAAACTAACATTAAAAAGTCTACACTCACCGACTCCAAGATCGATTTCCGCCGTCATCTCCTTCCCAGTTTCTGACTATGCCCTGTACATCGCTTGTACAGAAATGAAACAGCATGGAAAGATTTGATTAACATTACGCCCGTTTGTAAACGGTAATTAGGGTCCAGTTGACTGGGGCGGGCGACACGGGACAGCCAGCAAAACCGGGCCTTCCGCTCCCCATGCGTGAACCTCGGATTACTTAGTGGCCCCCCGCAGCCAGGCACTACATACACAATTATTGGCTTGCATGCATGTGTATATATTTAATGCCTGCTGTTTTGCCACGGTGATCCGCCTGACCGTCGTAGGTTGGGATCGACTTGTGTTGTTTCCGAGCATCTCTGTAGTCGAGAGGATGGTAAAAAAATGTGCATAGTACAAATTGTTGTTTTTTATTTGGTACATGATTTCCTCTGTTTCTGTACACTGTAACGAAACCTGTTGAGTTGATGCTTCACTGAAACTACATAGTCAAGCATGCATTTACTACTCACTGATTTGACCACGAACCGTTTTGACAAACGTGTTTCTGTCTATAGTAGAAAGTCTTCGGGAACCTCCTAATCAAGGGAGTCCCTCAGAATTTTAAGACTTTTCAGGCGTTTAGCCCGATTTGGAACAGACAAGGCTAACAAGTTATTGTATCTATTTCTAGTTATTTTTGCTTTCCCTTTTTTTGTTTGTATTTTGCACACGTAATTTGGTTATTGAATTCATTTGAATTGAATGTGGTTGATAACGAAAAATTGTATGTGTTCATGATTTTGTACAGTGCATCGAAACCTAATGGATTAATGTTTTATAGGTTCTATATGAACATTGAAAAGTTAAACCATGGCGGGCTCTAAAACTACGTGCTACTTACAGATACGTACGTATATATATATATATATATATATATATATATATATATATATATATATATATATATATATATATATATATATATATATATATATATATATATATATATATATACGTAGATATACGATACTTACGATACGTGTACGTACGAGATAGCATAACATGCATTGCATGTGTGAAAAATGCTGTGAAAGAGTGAGGAATAACTGCTTGAAGAGTATTTTTTGCAGCTGCAGAAAAAAAATTTTTTCTACAAAGTAAATTTGCAAAACAAGCAGCGCTGAAAAACCTCCCACAGGAAAAAATATTAGTACAAAAAATGTACAAAAAAAGTACAAAAAGTTACAAAAAAAGTACAAAAAATTTTGTACTTTTTTTGTACTATTTTTGTACTTTTTTTGTAATTTGGCCTGGCAAGTTTGTACTTTTTTTGTATTTTTTTGTACATTTTTTGTACTTTTTTTGTACATTTTTTGTACTTTTTTTGTACTGTTTAGTGCAAGTTTGTACTTTTTTGTACTATTTTTGTACTTTTTTTGTACTTTCTATTCAAATCTTTTGTACTATTTGTGTACTTTTTTTGTACTATTTTTGTACTTTTTTTGTACTTTTATTTTTTTTGTTTCAAAGCTAAATTTTCCTTAAAAAATGGACAGTAAATTACTTAAATAGGCCTTCAAAAAGTAAAAAAGAGGTTAAAATTTTCAGTCATTTTTGTACTTTTTTTGAACTATTTTTGTACTATTTTTGTACTTTTTTTGTACTATTTTTGTACTTTATTTGTTACACATTATGTCATTTTTTTTTACGATGTGACATAATTCTGACACCTATTCCCCACAAATAGATATGCCCTGTTCTGGCATATTTGTGGGGAATAGGTATATTTTTCGGTAAAAATTTCGGCGGTGGTCTATGTCCCTCACAGCTATGCGCCGAATAGTATATATAAACTTGAGTGAATACCGAGTTACTGCGCAATATATAACAGGGGCGTAGCCAGGGGGGGGAGAATCCGGGAGAATCGGGGAATCGGTTTTCATGGTCAGGCCGGAAAAAATTTCCGATACGTCTCCAATTGACCAAATTTGATCTAAAAATTAAAAAAAAATTTCTGGGGGCTTAGTGTTTCCTTGCTTAGTTTTCTACAACTCGTAGGCTGCAGTATGAACTAAAAAACCTTTTCTCCGACACACATGTGACTCCCAATGTTTCTTCAAAAATCGACCCTTTTCGGCAGAAATGACTTCTGCCCAAATATGCATTTTTTCAGAATTTAAAAGCATTAAAAACAGATTTTTGGGCTTATTACGTTAGAGACGGTGGACAAACACCGCCCGCGTGTACAATTCTTGGATTTAAGTGGTACGCAGCTAAAGCCTAAATATTCCAAAAAATGCCAAATTTTGGTGAAACATCACCAAAACGGGTTTCGTAAGGGATGTCGGGGTATGGGCCTAAACGACAAAAAAACTACGTTTTGCGGCGAAAAAAAACGTTTTCAATGAACTCTACCATACAAGTAGCAGCACCAAAATTTTGGGTACACCTCCCCCCTTTGGTGGGAGCCCCCTTCCCCTGCGTCAACTCATTTTTGACCCCCCCCTCCCAAAATGACGCAATTTTTGTCTTTTTTGACAAAAAACACCTATTTTGACTATTTTTGGCGATAATTTTGGTAAAAATTGCTCAAATTTCACAAAAAACTGTCGATTTTTTCAAATTTTGGCCAAAATGTGGCTCCTGCGGGGACCCTGCCCCCCCATTTTTCCCTGCGGGACCCCCCTCCCTCCCCCGGGACCGAATTTTGGGGGGGTCTTCCCCGCCCCCCATCCCCCCCAACTACATATATGAACTCTACGCATGTTGTTAGCACAGATGAACTAACTTTACTAGCAAGAATGGGAGCGTTTAGCAAAAAATTGTCGCCAAACAAAATAGGGTTTTTTTCCCCACAATAAGTTTTTTCCCGCACAAACTTAGACCAGTCACAGATCAACCACAACGTTTTTCACTGTTTTTGAGCTTTAGAAGAATACAGGAAAGATAACTCTCTGGAAAAATGCATACGTCGTTGGCCAAAAGTGGTTTTGTGAAAAATATGAAAAATCAAAATTTTTAAAAATTTTGTCACTGAAATTTTTCAACATGCAAAATTTTGATATTTCATAAAAAATGCTACAGGCCCCAGAACTGCACAGAAATTGGTGTGGTAAGTCAGTTTGGGATGCGCTTTCCACCTACATGCCCTACATTCTTCCAACGGTCCTATGTCGTAAGGTTCGGCCAGGAAGAGGAAGCACTAGGGTTTTTTCCCCGCAAAACGCGTAGGATTTTTTTCCCACTATAAACTATAAATTTTTCCCACTATAAACCACTATAAATTTTAGAAATTTAAAGCTAAGCCTAAGCCTCAGCCTAAGCCCAAACTAAGCCTTCTATTTACCTTGTTACTAAGCCTGAGCTAGAGTTCTGCCCGGGCCTGTAGCGGGCCGCGGGCCGCGGGCCGGGCCCGGGCCGGGCCGGCCCGGGCCCGGCCCGGCGCGAATTTTTCTTCAGTCGGCCGGCCCGGGGCCCGGCCCGGAAAGTTCCGGGCCCTACATGGAAACCGGCCCGCCGGGCCGTAGCGGGCCCCGGGCCGCGGGCCGGCCCGTAAACTTCAGGGCCGGTCACGGCCCGCCGGGCCGTATGCGGCCCGCCGGGCCGTTGCGGGCCGCGGGCTCCGGGCCGAGCTCGAGCGTATGTGCAACGCCTATATATAACAGCATATAACATGTATTGATTTTTCGACTACGCACGCACGTACATTGCACACAAACTTACACAACGCAACTGTCCCGCGCTAGATGTTTTATTTCAGATTCATACTTGTGTGCAGGCAGTTTTTTTACTATTTTTACTTTTTGAATTTAATTGTTTTTGTTCTTAGATTTTTTAAATTTATGCTTATATTTTTGCTTTGGTCACGGTGTCGCTTTGGGCAAAAGTATATACTGAGCCCTGAGCCTGAGCCTAAATCCTAACCCAAGCCCCAATTTGCGTATTTTTAAAAACGCACACGCACACTCACGCGGGTTGAGCCTTGCAGGAATTAGAGCTTTCTTGTGGTGGGACCTCACGTCCTCACCCCCTCCTCCGCTTGCAACGGCCAAATCAGAGGCTCACGAAGCTATACCGGCAGGAAAAGTTGCTCCGCTCCCCCCCAGCATTTGCTAGCTCCCCCGTATGTTTAGGCTGCGTTAATGACATAGCTATGAGCAATGATTCATTAATGCATGGTTTGCCAGTTATTGCCACGCAAATAACATCAAGCATATAATGACCTTTTTCCGACAATAGTAGTGTACAATAATGGATAATTAATTCGCGCGAATAGGATGCAGAAAGCAACAACGTGTCGCACGGCGATTGCTATTCTGACGCAATTCTTGTCGGTTTCATTTAAAAAGCTGACTTCTCCTATTCGGCTGCAAAACTGGTCCTGTACATTCAGCAAGCTTATTAGCATTTTTCCGCTATATACAGATCAGCCAACTTTCCTATCCTACCCACACTGCTGCCATTGGTGAAAGGGCATTTTTATAATAATATAACATACTCGCACACGCACGCACACTCAAAACACAATTAGAAAAATGATACAAAAATAGTACAAAAAAGTACAAAAATAGTAAAAAAAAAGTACAAAAAAAGTACAAAAAAAGTAAAAAAACTGTTGATTAAAATAAGGCAAAAACTCATTATAAATTGGAGCATTATGCGTCAATAAGTATCGGAAACATATTAAAATGTATCAAACAAAGCACAAAAGCATTTTTAAAAATAGTACAAAAAAAAGTACAAAAATAGTACAAAAATAGTACAAAAACAGTACAAAAAATGTACAAAAATAGTACAAAAAAAGTACAAAAGGAGCCAAAATTGCAAAAAACAATAAGTTAGTCTTATCAAACAACAGAAGTATCAGAGCAAAAAAAGCACACCACGGTGATCCAAAATGGCTAAAAAATATATTATAGTAGCGAAACTTCAAAAAAACGAATTTTCAAAAAGTACAAAAAAAGTACAAAAAAGTATAGTCAAGGGGGGGGGGGGAATAAAAACACGCATTGGGAACTAAGCTCATAACATCAGATAGGTTTGATGTTCAGCAATGGTGCCTACATCAGCATGTAGCTTGTGGCAAGAGCTATCGATTGGTGTAGTAAAACCGAATATACCTCATGCGCATATTGTGCCAAACCGGTTTCCAACCGTGTTTTTTTATCCCGCATGTGGGCAAAAAAAACACGGTTGCGACGGAAAAAAACACGGGTCATTTTTTGCGAGCACTTCGCTTTTCTAATGTTTTTCTAGTTTAGATCTTGTTTTTTATAACTTTTAAGCCTTTTAAACTGCTCTAAACTTTAAAAATCACAACGGGCATCAAGTTATATGTATCCAACCTGATTCTACTGCACCTGCACGGTGTATATAACTCCATATTTTAGCACTGTCAATGGGCCTGATAAAAAATGTGGCGCAGAAAAATCATTCTACATCACTAAAAAACATTTCTGACACAAAATGAGTGTGATTTATGCGTCTTAAAAAATTGACCTAAAATACGTGTTAAACATAGGGACCCGTCATCAGGGGCCATATCAACACAATACAATCAGTCCAAGGGCCAATTTTTTATGGGGAGTTATGAGGTCACAGAAGTACTTCATACAGCAAGTTTGGGCCTGCTACCCATTTTCTCAGTACCTGCTTGTGATAAATAAAACCAATTTGAAGTGTGTTTTTTTACCCGTTTTGGGTTGAAATTATGGGGGTAAAAAAACACACCCAAAATACATTATTATTAGCAAGGTATGCCAAAAGAAAGACCACATAAAATAATGCTACTATGCACAACATGAAGCGTCGGTGTCAAAAGAGCTTCATGCTACAACCTTAGCAACTTATTAAAACCCTTACGTTTTTGACCATTTTTTGGGTGTCAACTTTGAGCTTGTGGGTCTGCCATACATTCTGAACTTCAGTAATGACTAATGCAATAGAATTACAGCATATGACTTACTATTTCTATTGCAGTATGTTACAGCTCTGTAACCCTTGTGTTCGTTGAGTAATGAGCCGTGTTTTTTTACCCCTCTTTTACTCCGTGTTTTTTTTACCCCCCCTGACTATACATAAAAAGTACATAAAAAGTACAAAAATAGTACAAAAAAAGTACAAAAAATGTACAAACCCACTTTTGTACTTTTTTTGTACTTTTTTTGTACTCACTTTTTTTCCTGTGTCCATGCTTAGTAGTGAACCTATTTTTTTGTAAAGTTCAAAATGCACCTGGGATGATTGCGAAATTTGAAATAAACAAGCTATTGAGTATTGACAACTAAAAACAAACAACAGCTACCTCGTCAGACTGTCATCAAAAAAGAGGGGTAAAAAAAGACACCTCTTACTCAACGAACACAAGGTACAGAGCTGTAACATACTGCAATCAAATAATTTAACATATGCTGTAAGTATTTACTACATTCATCATTATAAAGCTCAGAGTATCAGCAGGAACCCACAAGCTCAAGTGACACCCAAAAAATGGCAAAAACATAAGGTTTAATAAGTGCTAGGTGTAGCATGAAGCTCTTTTGACACCGACGCTTCATGTGGCATAGAACATTATTTTGGGGATTGCATTACTATGATATATGGGTACCATATTAACCCGAAACATAACACGTTTCACTGGTTATTTATCACAAGCAGGGTTGAGAAAAATGGGATCACAGGCCCAATTACTGTATAAAGTCTTATCTGAGTCATAACTCCCCATAAAAATTGCCCTTTGATTGTTGTATTGTTGTATATGCAGCCCCTAATGACGGTCTATGACGTATTTTAGCATTTTTTAGACGCATAGATCACACTCTTTTGTGTCGGGGAGGTTTTTTTTAGGGATGAGAGTTTTCTGCGCCACATTTTTTATCAGCCCCATTGGCGGGCTAATATGGAGTATATACACATCCATGCATAATCATCATCATGAGCTTGTTAAGTTAGACAGTTAAAGGCTTAAGTATAAAAACAAGATCTAACTAGGAAAAATCGGAGCGAGCTCAGAAGGACTGGTTTTTTGCACATGCGGATGAAGCGCATTTGGAAAACCGGTGGCATGGCACAATCGCTATTCGTTACTACACCATCGATAGCTCTTGCCACAGCTACATGCTGAGGTAGGCACCATTGCTGAACATGCAACCTATCTGGTATGACTTAGTCCCATGCGGTTTATTCCCCCCCCCCCCCCTTGACTATCCTTTTTGACTTTTTTTGTACTTTTTGAATTCGTTTTTGAGTCGCTACTATATATATTTTAGCCATTTTGGATCACATATATACTTTTTTGCTCTGTATATATATATATATATTTGTTTGGAGACTACTTATTGTTTTTGCATTTGTGACTTTTTTTGACTATTTTTGACATTTTTTGACTGTTTGACTATTTTTGACTATTTTTGACTTTTTTTTGACTATTTTTAAGCTTGGCTTTGTGTACATTTTATATGTCAAAACATTTTCTAGCTCCATATAGGTTTGCCTTATTTACACAGTTTTACTTTTTTGACTTTTTTGACTTTTTTACTATTTTGACTTTTTGTACTATTTTGATCTTTTTATGGTTTTGATCCCTTTTCCCGCCGAATGGCACATCTCACTGAGCTATAGCGAAAACATGACTGATGACAGGACCAGTTTGCAGCCGAATAGGAGAAGCGCTTTTTAATGAAACCGACGAGATACGCAGATACGATCGCACCAGGTTATGCATCCTATTCGCGCGAATTAATCCATTATGTACACCCTATCGAAAAGCATATATCTGTGATTTGCGGGCAAATGCAAACCACTGCATAGAAAGCTTCCATCCTGCTGTCATTACGCAGCCTAAACATACGGGGGAGCTCCGAGCTGGGGGGGGGGGAGCGAGCACTTTTCCGTCCGGGCCTCCTCGTTTGCCGTGCAAGCGGGAGGAGGGGGGAGACGGAGTCCCACCACGAGAAAACCTACCCAGCCAACCCGCATAGATTACATCGTCGTTAAAAATACGCAATGGCGAGATAGCCGCTCGCTCCGCTTACTTGCCAAGCGGCGCCCGTAACAACCTGGCAGATTAAAAAACTAAGAACAAAAACATAATCAAAAAGTAAAACATCACACAGAAATCGAAACGAAATAAAACATCCACGCGACAGCGTAATCATACGTGCGTGCTACAAAATCATACATATATCTATATATAGCGTCCCGCCTACGCTCGAGCTCGCCCGAGCCCGCGCCCGCCCGCGGGCCGCATCCCGCCCCGCGGCGGGACCGGCCCTGAAGGACGGCCGGCCCGCCGGCCCTGCGCCCGGCGGGCGGCTTCAGTTAGGCCCCGGAACTCCGGGCCGGGCCCCGGGCCGGCAGACTGGAGAGAAATTCGCGCCGGGCGGGGCCCGGGCCGGCCCGCGGGGCCCGGGCCCGGCCCCGCCCGCGGCCGCTACAGGCCCGGGCGGAACCTAGCCAGCTAGTAACAAGTAAATAGAAGCAGTGCAGCTGAGCTAGCTAGCTTAATTCTAAAATATAGTATCGAAAAATAGAGTATAGGGAAAAAAAATCCTACTCAGAACCCTAGCTCCTCTTCCTGCCGAACCTACGAACCAGACCGGGAAACAATAACATCAGATAGTATACAGCAGCCTACATCAGCGCTTCGCAAGAGCTATGCGAAGCTAAACCGAATATACCCACAGCCTATTCCAAACCGTCCAACCTATCCCGCATGTGGCAAAAAAAAACACGCGACGAAAAAAACACAGTACGCGAGCACACTCCTCTATCTAGTAGAATAACTAGCCTAAACCCTAAACTAAAAACACAACGCACAAAATACCAACCACTACCACCGCACGAAACCCATAAGCACTTCAGCGAAAAAAATCACAAAAAAACTACATCACTAAAAAACATCTACACAAAAAATATCCAAAAATACCTAAAAACAAACATAGACCCCATCAGCCATATAACACAAACAACAGCCAAGCCAAATGAATAGCACAGAAACCATACAGCAAGCCGCTACCCATTCTCAGTACCTGCTAAAATAAAACCATAATACCCAAAGAAAAAAACACACCCAAATACAAAAGCAAGTCCAAAAAAGACCACATAAACACATCACAACAAACGCCAAAAGACCATCTACAACCAGCAACATAAAACCCTACTACCATTTTCAACTAGCCCATACACTAACCAAAACAAAAAAACAGCAACACATCTATCATACAGCACCCTTAAGAAAACCTACCCCCACACGACGAGCTTTAGTCAATACCAATGCATTCAACCAATACCCACACTCAAAGCACCACAACACAAAAAAAAACAAACAAAACAAATCCTTCTTTAGGAAAACACAAAAAAACACCACTCACCCACACACAAACACCCCCCCCACCCCCTTGTTAATAATAATGTATTTTGGGGTGTGTTTTTTTACCCCCATAATTTCAACCCAAAACGGGTAAAAAAACACACTTCAAATTGGTTTTATTTTATCACAAGCAGGTACTGGAGAAATGGGTAGCAGGCCCAAACTTGCTGTATGAAGTACTTCTGTGACCTCATAACTCCCCATAAAAAATTGGCCCTTGGACTGATTGTATTGTGTTGATATGGCCCCTGATGACGGGTCCCTATGTTTAACACGTATTTTACGGTCAATTTTTTAAGACGCATAAATCACACTCATTTTGTGTCAGAAATGTTTTTTCATAAATATACAATGATTTTTCTGCGCCACATTTTTTATCAGGCCCATTGACAGTGCTAAAATATGGAGTTATATACACCGTGCAGGTGCAGTAGAATCAGGTTGGATACATATAACTTGATGCTTTAAAAAATTTTTAAAGTTTAGAGCAGTTTAAAAGGCTTAAAAGTTATATAAAAAACAAGATCTAAACTAGAAAAACATTAGAAAAGCGAAGTGCTCGCAAAAAATGACCCGTGTTTTTTTCCGTCGCAACCGTGTTTTTTTTGCCCACATGCGGAAAATGCAAACACGGTTGGAAAACACATTTGGCGCAATATGCGCATGAGGTATACTAAGTTTTACTACACCAATCGATAGCTCTTGCCACAAGCTACATGCTGATGTAGGCACCATTGCTGAACATCAAACCTATCTGATGTTATGAGCTTAGTTCCCAATGCGTGTTTTTATTCCCCCCCCCCCCTTGACTATACTTTTTTTGTACTTTTTTTGTACTTTTGGACATTTTTTTTTTCAGCAGTTTCGCTATAAAAAGATATCTTTTAGCCATTTTGGATCACCGTGGTGTGCTTTTTTTGCTCTGATACTTCTGTTGTTTGATAAGACTAACTTATTGTTTTTTGCAATTTTGGCTCCTTTTGTACTTTTTTTTGTACTATTTTTGTACATTTTTTGTACTGTTTTTGTACTATTTTTGTACTATTTTTGTACTTTTTTTTGTACTATTTTTAAAAATGCTTTTGTGCTTTGTTTGATACATTTTAATATGTTTCCGATACTTATTGACGCATAATGCTCCAATTTATAATGAGTTTTTGCCTTATTTTAATCAACAGTTTTTTTTCTTTTTTTTTACTTTTTTTTTACATTTTTTTTACTATTTTTGTACTTTTTTGTATTTATTTTATAGCTTACTGGTATCTGTCCTTTTAAGGTGTGAGTATAGTATGCAAGTACTGATTTTATATTCTCGGAATCCCCTTGCACCAATGGCAGCAGTGTGGGTAGGATAGGAAAGTTGGCTGATCTGTATATAGCGGAAAAATGCTAATAAGCTTGCTGAATGTACAGGACCAGTTTTGCAGCCGAATAGGAGAAGTCAGCTTTTTAAATGAAACCGACAAGAATTGCGTCAGAATAGCAATCACAGTCAGACACGTTGTTGCTTTCTGCATCCTATTCGCGCGAATTAATTATCCATTATTGTACACTACTATTGTCAAAAAAAGGTCATTATATGCTTGATGTTATTTGCGTGGCAATAACTGGCAAACCATGCATTAATGAATCATTGCTCATAGCTATGTCATTAACGCAGCCTAAACATACGGGGGAGCTAGCAAATGCTGGGGGGGGAGCGGAGCAACTTTTCCTGCCGGTATAGCTTCGTGAGCCTCTGATTTGGCCGTTGCAAGCGGAGGAGGGGGTGAGGCCATGAGGTCCCACCACAAGAAAGCTCTAATTCCTGCAAGGCTCAACCCGCGTGAGTGTGAGTGTGAGTTTTGGGAAAGCCGCTAATTGGGGCTTGGGTTAGGATTTAGGCTGGGGCTCAGGGCTCAGTATATACTTTTGCCCAAAGCGACACCGTGACCAAAGCAAAAATATAAGCATAAATTTAAAAAATCTAAGAACAAAAACAATTAAATTAAAAAAGTAAAAATAGTAAATTTTTTTTTTACACACAAGTATGAATCTGAAATAAAACATCTAGCGCGGGACAGTTGCGTTGTGTAAGTTTGTGTGCAATGTACGTGCGTGCGTAGTCGAAAAATCAATACATGTTATATGCTGTTATATATAGGCGTTGCACATACGCTCGAGCTCGGCCCGGAGCCCGCGGCCCGCAACGGCCCGGCGGGCCGCGGGCGGGCCGGCCGGCCGTGACCGGCCCTGAAGTTTACGGGCCGGGCCGCGGGCCCGGGGCCCGCTACGGCCCGGCGGGCCGGTTTCCATGTAGGGCCCGGAACTTTCCGGGCCGGGCCCCGGGCCGGCCGACTAGAAGAAAAATTCGCGCCGGGCCGGGCCCGGGCCGGCCCGGCCCGGGCCCGGCCCGCGGCCCGCGGCCCGCTACAGGCCCGGGGCAGAACTCTAGCTCAGGCTTAGTGACGAGGTAAATAGAAGGCTTAGTTTGGGCTTAGGCTGAGGCTTAGGCTTAGCTTTAAATTTCTAGAATTTATAGTGGTTTATAGTGGGAAAAATTTATAGTTTATAGTGGGAAAAAAATCCTACGCGTTTTGCGGGGAAAAAACCCTAGTGCTTCCTCTTCCTGGCCGAACCTACGACCAGGACCGTTGG
>JASANF010004979.1:0-30161 GCA_030248245.1 Trissonchulus sp. WLG1_4
CCGAAATTAAGCCAAAATTAAACTGAAAATGTGTAGAAATAAAACCGAAAGTTAAAGGAAAAAACGCAAAAGTTTAGGCAAAATATGTACTAAAAACCCACGAAATGAGTATGAAATTTAAAGGAATACATATTTTAAAATTGGTTCAAATTGCATTTCCTCCAATTTTCCTTCAATTTTCGGTCACTTTTCGAAAAAAATTTTTCCTGTGCAAAGGCTGGGATTCACAACCTAACAGTAACACGAAAGTTTCCCTTAAAAGTTAGTGAAACACATTTCAGCCTGAAACACTTAAAATGTTAGTATTTCGAGGTCAATTTTAAGTGTTTCACTAACTTTTAAGGAAAAAGTTAGTGTTAGTGTTAGGTTGTGAATTACAAAATATACAAAAATTTATGTAAAAAAGTTTTGTTTTGTTTATTCATATACCCATATGTATACAAAATTTATACAAAAAAGTTTTGTATAAATTTTGTATAATTTTTGTATAAATTTTGTACTTTTTTTGTGCAATTTTTGTGCAAATTTTGTACTTTTTGGTTTTTTCATTTTTTTGCTCTACAAGCAGTTTTTTCCGATTTTTTGACCATTTTCGTGTGAAATAGACATTGTTTTTCCATATAGGCTTAATTTTTTATTTCTCAGAAAATTTTTTTTTGACTTTTTGTACATATTTTGTACAAATTTTGTACAAATTTTGTATAAATTTTGTATATTGTATAATTTTTGTAGAAATTTTGTACATTTTTTGTACTTTGTAGAAGAATTTGTTTCCTGTAGTTTTTTTTTCATTCTTTTGACCATTTCCGTCTGAAATATACATTGTTTTGACAAATACGCTTAGTTTTTTATTTTTTGAATAAATTGTTTTTCGACTTGTATTTGTATAATTTTTGGGATTATATGCAGTTGGGGGGGGAATAGTGGACCTATTTTTTTGAGTAGAGCACCTTGGGGGAAGCATTTTTGCTTCAAGAACCCCTATTTCATTTTTTGGATTTTCTGAGATACAGCCCTATGAAATTTGGGGTTAAATGCAGTTGGGGAGGGGGAAATAGTGGACCTATTTTTTTTGAGTAAAGCACCTTGGGGGAAGCATTTTTGCTTCAAGAACCCCTATTTCATTTGGATTTTCTGAGATATGACCCCACGAAATCCGAACCTTCAGTGAGGTACGTTTTCTCAATTTTTTTGCGAAGCCCTTGTTTTTTCCGTTCTAATCGTGTCTAAATGGTGTCAGATTATTGTTTACAATTTTTTAGAATCGATACAAAGGCTCTTTGACCGGGTTCCTGCCGAAAAATTGGCCAAATTCGCCGGATACCACAGGAGGAAAGAAAGACTCTTAAAATGGTCTAAAACCAATCTAAAAACACTCTAAAAATTTTAAGAGTGAATTAAGAGAGCAAGTTAAGACTATTTTAAGAGTGAATTTAGACTGTTTTTAGATTATTTAAGACTGTTTTTAGATTATTTAAGACTGTTTTAAGATAATCTTAAATCAGTCTAAAATGCAGTTTGGAACTACGCTGCACAATTTTAGATTGTTTTCAGAGTAAATTAAGACCAGTTTTAGATTGGTTTAAGACTATTTTAAGAGTATTTAAGAGTAAATTAAGATAATCTAAAACTGGTCTTAAATGCAAACCAGCTCAGCTGCCTTTATTTTAGATTGTTTTAAGAGTGAATTAAGACTAGTTTTAGACCATTTTAAGAGTGATTTAAGAGTAATTTAAGATAATCTAAATCTGGTCTTAAATGCAGGCCAGCTCAGCTGCCTTTATTTTAGATTGTTTTAAGAGTGAATTAAGACTAGTTTTAGACCATTTTAAGAGTGATTTAAGAGTAATTCAAGATAATCTAAAACTGGTCTTAAATGCAGACCAGCTCAGCTGCCTTTATTTTAGGTTGCTTAAGAGTGAATTAAGATTAGTTTTAGACTATTTTAAGAGTTTTTACGAACTGAGGCTGTCCTCGTAAGCCTAAGAAGTACGAGCCCATGAGGGAACACGAGACGCATACTCAAACATAAGGTATATATATAACTAAGCAGAATGGCTCACGATGAATGTAAGTGTTAAAATTACTAAAAAGTGCATTTTAACCCATTACATAAACCCGAAAAGTCATTTCTCCCAAAACTTTTTCCGGGTACGCCACTGACACTTTTATTTAGATTAAATGACTACATAAACACAGGAAAACCAGTGGATCTGAATTTTCTGTAAATTTTTTCCTATTACAGATTTTTCAGATGTTTTTTACCCTTTCCATTCTGAGACATTTTACAGACTTTCAGGGGGATTTCAGAGAAATTCAGGGAAAATTCAGAGAATTTCACCCAGAATTCAGAGACTCTGAATTATATCTGAAAAAAATGTTACTGGCATTTCAGATAAATTTCATACACTTTTTACACGAGTTTCAGAGAAAATTCACATGTTTTTTATATCTGTAAATACTGGGTAAATTTTATCTGAAGTTCATGTAAAAAGTATCTGAAATTTATCTGAAAAACCAGTAACATTTTTTTCAGATGAATTTCAGAGTCTCTGAATTCTGGGTGAAAATATCTGAGTTTTGCCTGAATTTCTCTGAAATCTATCTGAAATTCTTCTGAAAGTCTGTAAAATGTCTCTGAATGGAAAGGGTAAATAACATCTGAAAAATCTGTAACCGAAAAAGTTTTACAGAAAATTCAGATTCATGGTTTTCCTGTGAAATGACTACAAACTACGTTTTGCTATGTGACCCTTTCGCTAGGGGGGGGGGGGGGGTGAAGGGACTGCGCAAGAAAATGTTAGTTTTCCCGGGTTCATTTTAACAACCTTGCCCATATGGGTACTAGTGTCAGTTTTTTGCATGTTTTTAATTATTACCTGTTAATTTCTCATGTTTAAACGCCAGTGCCAAATAACCGAATGAAAGTAAAATATGCCCGTCACGACTCACGATCATACATGCGGAGCTCAAATCTTGGGGAAACTTGCCCCCCCCCAAGGCTCCCTCACGTACATCTGTGGTCACGACCAGCAACACTTACGGTACCCTCCTTGGAGGGTTGATGAGGTATATAAAAAGCAGCCATAAAGTGCAGATTTAGCATGCATTTACAGCGTAGTCGTAACTTTTTAGTTGTTTTCAACGTTTTCAGGCAAAATCACGATGTTTTGTTTTCAAACTCAAAAATTCAAAATTTTATAATGGGCTGCGAAGGGCAGCTTTCTCAGTGGCGGATCCAGGGGGGGAGGGGCCCACGGGCCCGCCCCCCCCCCCCCTTTTGGCTCTGGGCCCCCCCCTTTGCCAAAGAGGGCCCATAGAAAAAATTTCCGATACGTCTCCAATTGACCAAATTTGGCCTAGAAATCAAAAATTTCCCCAATTTTTTTTTCTGAGGGCTGCCGCCCCCAGACCGCTGCAACCCAGTGGCTCAATATTTCTTGCGTTTGTGTTTCATTAAAGCTCCATGTTCTATTTGTGTATATAGATGCATTGTACACTATATATTTGCTTAATACACTGTTTAATGTATATATCCTTTTAGATGTTTTATTGTAGCAAAAATGACATTTTTAATGATTTTTAAAAAATGATTTTACAACAAGTGTTGCTTAGAAATGCTGTTTCAATGAAAATTTTATTTCAAAACTCCAAAAAAGGTCCAGCCTCTTGGGGCTGCCGCCCCCAGACCCCTGCAATCGGTATAAGTTTAGGACGTGTTGCTGACAACTTTTTCAATGTAAATTCACCGTCAAAATTCTAAAAACTATCCCTCTGCAGATTGCGCGCCTGTTAGTTTGCTAGATTGCGTGCGCGTTTCACCCCCGCCCCCTTCCCCCGGTCGTCTACCATCAGTTCAGCCCCCCCTTCGCAAAATCCTGGGTACGCTAACGCTACTGCTATGCCATGTGTAAAAAACACAGAAAACATAACAATAACAACAATCGACACTACTAAAAAATCGCCTCGGAAAAATTTTGCCCCGCCCCCTACCAGGGTTGGCAAATGGCAAGTCTCGGGTTTGCAACCGAGACCGAGACCGAGACCAGGCAACCGAGACCACCCAAACGAGACCTATATGCGAGACCGAGACCAGCCCTTTGGGGACCTTTTTTCAAGTTTCAATTTCAAAAATTTGAGATACTTTGAAATGTGAACAACTAGTGATTATATAAGTTACAAAAATTGACCATTTGGTTATGTTGTATGAGTGTATGACTTGCGAAGTCGCGAGAAACTTAACATTTTGAACGACTGGATGCATGAGAGTAGGTGATTGACAGCCGGAAAAAATGATTATTTTCCCGCTATTCTGTCAACTTTTGGTATTTTTTAAAAGTTTCGCACACTTCTTCGGATGCCACAGGGTGTTTTATAGTGCATTAATATTGGCACTTTGGAAGTCAATATTAACCTAGAAAAAATGCACTATAAAACACTCAGGTGCCAGCGTAGAATCGTCCGCGCTGGTGCAGTGGTTGTGGTGCTACTATCAGAAGTTCTGATATGAGCATCATCGTGGACCAGAAAAGTTTCTCCCACTGACACAGCTATGTGGGGGGAAGGTTTCATGCCCCAACCACTCCAGCCCAAAAAGCATTTGATTGTGCCTAGGTTTTTTCAGATACTTAATGTTTTGGCATTGTGAGATTAGGCCTCAAAAAATTCAATTAAGCTCCCACCGAATTCGCGCTTAGTAACGTTGCAGAAGCCAGCAAATTTTTAACTACAAATCAGCTACGAAGTTAGCACTATTTGGTAAATGATGGTCTGGTCAGTATGTTTACTGTCTAACATATGCTTGAGAGGTTCAACATACAAATGCATCATCGCTAAGTCAGATAACCCATTCTAGCTCAAACTTTAATTAATAGCTTGATGTATATACAAACTTTAAACTTGAAGTTATTGTGCCGATGAACTGACATTCTTTTGCAGCAGACAGTTTTGACCATTTTATAGCTTGGCATTCGATTTGGAAACTTAAATTGTAAAAAAATCTTGGTGATTTCAGAAAATTTTGAAAACTTCAAGTCTCATCTGAAATACCGAGACCACCCTATGGCGGGTCTCGGTTTTCCTACCGAGACCGAGGCCAGACTAGTCTCGGTTTTTTTTACGAGACCGAGACTGCCAACCCTGCTCTCTACCCCCCCCCCCCGGTCGGCACCCAAGGTGCCCCCCCTTTGGAAATTCCTGGATCCGCGCCTGAGCTTTCTAACTTGTGTACCTGAGGCCCAACAGCAAATCTGCATATAGTTTTGGCATGAGGGGCTTCTACTGATTTATGGGGTGGGTTTTCTCCCCACATGGGTTTTTTCACCCAAATGGGTTTTTCCCTCAAATAGGTATTTTCCCCGGCAAATTTTTGGCTTCCCGCCAAAAAACGTTAAGAGATAGCGGAATGAAACCGGTCCCAGCATTCAGAGGAAGGTTAGGCCTACGACAGATTTTTTTGGTTTGCCGTGAAAGCGTATATAGTCTATGAGTTACATGACCAAATATGAAAATGCGGGTTTTCCCAGCCTGCTATACTCTTTAAATATAGTGCCTCCATAACGTCCAGTCAATGTATACAATGAATAATGGAAGCGACTTCTTGTGAAAAATATAGTTTTGCTGGAAAATTTTAAAGCTGATCGCAAAATGGCAAAAAAATAAATATACATACATATAAAAGCCGAAAAAATCTATAAATCACACGATAAAAAATGTAAATACATGCATAATATAAACGGATCAAGTGCAGTTGGGGGGGGGGAAATTAGTGGACCTATTTTTTTGAGTAGAGCACCTTGAGGGAAGCATTTTTTGTAATACAAGCCCTATCCACAAATCTGGATTTTCTGAGCTATGACCCATTGAAAATTGCATTTTCAGTGTTTTTGGAAGTGAACGTAGGCCAAAGTTCGAAACCAAAAATGGCTATTATCTTTGTTTTTGGATAGTTTTGAGTGCGTTATGATGTTTTAAGGCATCGTCTAGGCTTAGTTGGCAGGATTCTCTAGGCTAAGCTGGCAGGATTTTTTCTGAAAATTTCGATTTTTTATTGCCTAAGCCTGAGCCTAAGCCTAAGCCAGAACCTAAGCCTAAGCCAGAACCTAAGCCTAAGCCTAAGCCTGATACTAAGCCTAAGCCTAAGCCCCATACTAAGCCTAAGCCCTAAGCCTAAGCCTAAGCCCAAGCCTAAATTAAGGCCAAGTTTGAATTTGGTCAAAAATTGGACGTTACTGGCATATTTGGCCAATTTTTCGGCAGGAACCCGGTGAAAGAGCCTTTGTTTTGATTCTAAAAAATTGTAAACAATAATCTGACACCATTTAGACACGATTAGAACGGAAAAAACAAGAGCTTCGGAAAAAAATTGCGAAAACGTCCCTCACTGAGGGTTCAGATTTCGGAGGGTCGTATCTCAGAAAATCCAAAAAATGAAATAGGGGTTCTTGAAGCAAAAATGCTTCCCCCAAGGTGCTCTACTCAAAAAAATAGGTCCACTATTTCCCCCCCCCAACTGCATTTAACCCATATAAACAAATATAAATTAAACTTTTAGTAGTAGTAGTAGTAAATATATAAATGATATACATTATATAGATTATATAGACGTAATATACATTATATAGGCATTTTATATGAAACTATAAAAGTAACTTAATCTAATATAATAAAGACTATAATATAATCTAAAAACATTGAAAACTTAGCCAGCATACATTTAAGAGTGATTTAAGACCAATTTTAGATAATCTTAAATCACTCTTAAAACTGTCTAAAACATTTAAGAGTGATGTTAAGAGCATACATGGGCGTGGGGGGGGATTGCTCCCCCCCCAACCGGACCCCGTTCCCCCCCCAGACAGGGTCCGCTCCCCCCCCCAGAATTTTTTGAAAGGACCTCACGAAGGTAAACTGAGCGGCCGGGGAGCAAAATGGGTGGCTCACGAAGCAAAAATTAGTAGCTCAGGAGCAAATTTGGTGGATCACGAAGCAAAATTCTCCGGAAAAGTTGCTCCGCACCCCCCCCCCAGCTTTTCTTAGCTGCACATGTGTGGTTAAGAGTGTTTTAAGAGTATCTAAAATTATCTTAAATCACTCTTAAAACAGTCTAAAAACATTCAAAACTCAGCCAGCACTCATTTAAGAGTGATTTAAGGTGGTAGTGTCGTCAAAGCAGTTTTGCTCATAGGTTGCAAAAAGAGAGCTTTTTGTTTTGAAATTGTACGTTCACTGAGAAACTAGTAGAATGCTATATGATGTTAAATAAGTACTGCCAGACACTAGACTACCAATATATACCAATATTTTGAACCAATCACCATTTGTAAGCCAGACATCACACAATAGAGGCATAAAAGATCAAAAAATTAAGCCAGATATCAGATTGGCCAGCTTGTGAAGTACATGTAACGTTTTGACGCACAATTTTTTGTCACAAATAAAAAAAATGAAAAATAAAGGTTCGATTTTCTTTACATTTCAAAATAAGCTTCTAGATTTTTTACAATTTATCATTATTGCTGTGAGTACTTCACAGTTTACGCACAGTTTCACTGTTCAAACAGGTATTACACCGCAACCACTCAAGCAATTTGCACTAAATTTTGTGTGCATAAACTAGAGCATATGTGCTTTTAGTCTGTGAAAACAATCTAAACAAAAAGTTTTATAATTGTGACGAAATTATCGAATGTGAATAGGTTTTCAAAACGTCATTTTTGCGACTTCAGTGCTAACTGTATGCTGCATCAATTTTGCTGAAACTTAACGAAATTATTTGCCTTGGAACATATTTTTAGAATATATATAGAACAATGACCTATCTTTCACTGAAAAAGTTTTATAGTCGCGCAAAATCGACTGCTTTCGCGACACTACCCCATTAAGAGTGTTTTAAGAGTATTTTAGATAATCTTAAATCACTCTTAAAACAGTCTAAAAACATTTAAGAGTGATTTAAGAGTGTTTTAAGAGTATTTAAGATTATCTTAAATCACTCTTAAAACAGTCTAAAAACATTCAAAACTCAGCCAGCACTCATTTAAGAGTGATTTAAGAGTGTTTTAAGAGTATTTTAGATAATCTTAAATCACTCTTAAAACAGTCTAAAAACATTTAAGAGTGATTTAAGAGTGTTTTAAGAGTATTTAAGATTATCTTAAATCACTCTTAAAACAGTCTAAAAACATTCAAAACTCAGCCAGCACTCATTTAAGAGTGATTTAAGAGTGTTTTAAGAGTATTTTAGATAATCTTAAATCACTCTTAAAACAGTCTAAAAACATTCAAAACTCAGCCAGCACTCATTTAAGGTGGCACTCCTGAAATGTGGGTTTTGGCCATTATTTTGAAAACGCGCAAAAATAAACATGCATCGTAAGAACAAAAGTTGATCAGAAGTGAATTTACTTCAATTTGATGTACATATCACATAAAAAAATTTTTGAACATTTTTGAGCAAATTTCGTCAAGAAAAATAGATTTTCACGGAAATGCCTTCACAAGCCAGTGCATTTACACGCATGTAATGAATTTGAAAGGCTGAAAAACACTAGCAGTAGTGTTTTACTGAAACATAGGTAAAAATTTTTGGTGTTTATTGAGTGTGGTATAATTTTTTTGTGAACTAACGCAATACTTTCTGCATGAGACAGAAATATAGTGCGTGTGAATACAAACGCAAATTTTCGGCTTGCGATTTTAAAAAATTGGCTCAACGAAAAATGTTAAAATTTGGCACATAAATGCACCTTGTCATCTTCGAGCGGTCGCAAAATTTGATTTTTGGCAAATCAATAGTATCTAAAAAATTTAGCCAAATTTATGTTTTTCAAAAATCGTGATTTTAGTGTTTTTCGATATATCAATCATATTCATCAAAAATGACTTTTTGCGACCGCTCGATCACGTTGAGGCAAGCAAAATGAGCTATTGATTGGGCAACAGCTACTTACTTGCAAAGAGAAATCGCAAGCCGAAATTCCACTCACGTTTGGTCTACAGTGAATGCTAATTTGTATCAATCAACTTCATTTTTTGTATTTAGGTATACTTTTACACCAGCTTGCCATTGTGTATCTGAAATTGGCCCCAAACTGCCGTTTTTTGAAAAGTCACATTTCAGGAGCGCCACCTTAAGAGTGATTTAAGGTGGCGCTCAGGGGAACCGACTTTGGCGTTTAATTTTTTTCAGCGGCATTTTTGACCATGATGTCTTGAAGGAAAGCTGTTCAAAATGAAAATAGCTTTCATTTGATGTGCATATTGTGATAAAAAATTTTTTTTAAATTTTTTGGACAATTTTAAAGCCGTAGCAAAAAAAATTTTGTTTCCATATAAAATGATTACTCATATCATTGAAATATGCGGTTTCTTAGCTTTAAATTGATGTATTAAACTTAAGAATACGTTGAAGTTTTGCGGAGTTATTTAGCCGTGAAAATAGCAAATCCAAAATGAAAGACCTCTAAAGCTGATAAATCTTCGAAAATGTCAAATATTTGATTTAATTTCTTAAAAAATTGAGTATGGCTTTTTGTAATTTTTTCAACGGAAATATGCAGTCCTAGGAAAGGTCTAATTTTTGAAAAAGTGAAACGTGTGGGCAAACCTGACATTTTTGCGTAGCGAAATCGACTACTTTTTTTGGACCTGGGTCCCAGCTGCCGTTTGCGATTGAGTTGAAAATTTGCACAATGAAAGAAAGAATATAAATGCAGACGTGATAGTTTTTCGATTTTTAAATTTTGGCCCGCAGCACTTTTTGTAGTCGCTCAAACACGACTGATTTTTGAAAAATCGAATTTTTACAAACTCAAAAATAAAAATGAAAAATCGAAGATCAATCACGTCTAGAATTTTGAGAGATCTTTCTATTGATACCAAGATCGTCAAAATCGGTTGAAGTTTCGCTGAGCGAGGTCAAAAACAAAATTAGTGTGAATAGGAAATTCGACATGGTCATAAAATTTGACACATTCATATTAAAGTGCTGAACTGTATTGTAAATAGGTTTTTTTGATGTCTCTTTGATATACGATTAAAGTGGTATTGCTATTTATTGCATGAGCTGAGCGCCAAACATGAGTTTTGTTGCTGAGCGCTACCTTAAGGGGGCGCTCCGGGAATCGGGGGTTACATCGAAAATTGACAAAAAAGTTGGCAAATGTCAAACTTTACCATACATATATGTAGTATGGCACAAAAGAACACTGGAGGCAAAATTTCAAATCACGTGATCATGTCACGTGACTCCCAGAGCACCAAACGTGAGTGAATTTTCGGCAAACGATAACTCTGCTTATACTTTGCGTATAGTTCCACTTTATATACCAAAATGTAGCTTATGTGCTTCTCTAGTTGAACATTATTTTGGTTTTTAACATTTATGGCGGATTTTGATAAAAAATGTCATTATGTGTTTTCGAAGTCGAACTCTGAGCAATAAAATTCATATAAAAAAAATTTCTAATCTTTATTTTAAAAAACTAAAAAATTGTTCAACTGTGCAGAGCCAAAGACTATAATTGTGCAAAATTTTGTAGAAAAATATCTTACCAGCATTTTATAATCGAATGCCGAAAAATTGGTTTTGTATTCACGCAGCCTATATACATATCAGTCTGCTGCTTCTGAAAATGGTTTCTTTTGCGATTTTTTTGCACAGAACGCAATAAAATTGTTTTAATTTTTCAAAAGCGTTGATGCACTGGCTTACTTGCTGAATTTGTGTAAAAGTCGAATAAAATCAGTAAATTGTCCAATTTTTCCAAATTTTTTTGCTATGCAGATATGCGCGTCAAAACATCAGAAATAGTATTTTGGGCAACTTTTCTTCAAGAATGATAGGTCACTTTGCCTGTTTTTAAAAAATACGGCCCAAATCGATTCCCGGAGCGCCCCCTTAAGAGTGTTTTAAGAGTATTTTAGATTATCTTAAATCACTCTAAAACTAGTCTTAAATTACTCTGAAACAATCTTAAAAGTTTTAAGACTGTTTTTAGAGTCATTTTGCAGTTTTATTTCAATCTTAAAACAATCTAAAATTGGTCTAAAATAATTTTAGACCGTTTTCAGATAGTCTGAATTTGGTCTAAAACATTCTGGTCTTCCGGCTCAATCTAAAAATAGTCTAACTTTAGTCTTAAAATTTTCAGACCAAGTTTAGACCAAATTAGGAACTCTTAAAATAGTCTTAAATGTTAAAAATTTAAGACCAAATTAAGACCAAATTAAGAGTGGCGGTTTTCCTGTGCAGTGAGAGACGTTTTCGCAATTTTTTTTCTGAAGCTCTTGTTTTTTCCGTTCTAATCGTGTTTAAATGGTGTCAGATTATTGGTTACAATTTTTTAGAATCAAAACAAAGGCTCTTTGACCGGGTTGCTGCCGAAAAATTGGCTAAATTCACCAGAAACGTCCAATTTTTGACCAAATTCAAATTTGGCCTTAATTTAGGCTTGGGCTTAGGCTTAGGCTTAGGGCTTAGGCTTAGTATGGGGCTTAGGCTTAGGCTTAGTATCAGGCTTAGGCTTAGGTTCAGGCTTAGGCTTAGGCTCAGGCTTCGGCAATAAAAAATCGAAATTTTCAGAAAAAATTCTGCCAGCTTAGCCTAGAGAATCCTGCCAACTAAGCCTAGACGATGCCTTAAAACATCATAACGCACTCAAAACTATCCAAAAACAGAGATTATAGCCATTGTTGGCTTCGAACTTTGGCCTACGTTCACTTCCAAAAACACTGAAAGTGCAATTTTTAAGGGGTCATAGCTCAGAAAATCCAAATTTGTGGATAGGGGTTCTATTACAAAAAATGCTTCCCTCAAAGTGCTCTACTCCAAAAAATAGGTCCACTATTTCCCCCCCCCCCCCAACTGCACTTGATCCAAATTTTGTACTTTTTCTAAAAATTATTGGAGACCTTTTTCACTGATACTACAGGCATCAGGCTGCTTAAATTTTGCTAAAATGACATCTAAAACCACAAAAAAATTTAATTTTGTATAAAATTTGTGCACTTTGTACAAAATTTGTACTTATTATTATAAAAATGCCCTTTCTTTGTACAAAATTTGTACTTATTATTATAAAAATGCCCTTTCACCAAGGGCAGCAGTGTGGGTAGAATAGGAAAGTTGGCTGATCTATAGCGCAAAAATGCTAATAATAAGCTTATTAAACAGTCGGGACAAGTTTTGCAGCAGGATAGGGAAACTCAGCTTGCTAAATGAAGCGGACAAGAGTTGCGTCAGAATAGCAGTCGCCCTGCGACACATTAGTGCTTTCTGCACCCTATTCGCGCGAATAATTAGGAAAAACAATTTTGACGCTTACTAGCACTCAGGACTTAGGTCAGGTGTGTAGATTATATTTATAAAGTATTTATATTCTACAGATATATACAGGTATTTCATTTAAATTTCTCCATGCGCAATCTATTTTCGTTTTGTATAGACATCTTTCCCGAAAATTACAAATGAGTAACGGCGTATTCCAACTTAACATTGTATTATTATTATATATATAGACAGACAATAGACATTATATAACTACTAAATATTCAATACGAATCATAAAATGTGACAATACATATATACAATATATACATAGTTACAACCGTATAACTCTAGTTAATACAAATAACTGTCGAATTTATATACAAATTTATATGTACCTTTTCGAAAAAATTCAATTTTTGTCGAAAATCATCGTTTTTCGACATACTGGGTGGTGAACGACCGGAGGTATATAAAATTTTGCCGGAGCCGGAGCCGGAGCCGGATACAAAATGCCGGAGCCGGAGCCGGAGGCAGTGTTTTACAAAAAAATTTCAATTAGTAAAAAATGTTGACAATTGTGAAAAAATTTTCAATTTTTTTTGAAACAGCATTTTTTAATGTTTCAACAGTCACGCCCCATTTATGTCTTTCTTTACACACTCATACGACCACTGGCCACTGACTAGTCCCGTTTTTGGTGATCTCACAAAAAATTTTCATCAACATTGATAAAAAGTCAAAAATTTGGTCAAATTGACCAGTATATATGGCATTTGGACTGCGGTGCCAAGGACAGGTGTCAGGAGTTAGAGGGAGCTGGTTGCTCAGGCCTTCAGGGTGTCCGTCTGAACCTCCCCCTTTTAGTCAAACCTTGCAAAATTGTCAAGAATATACACCCAAAAAAATCGACAAATTTGGAAAAGATTGCACTTTGTAGAAGATACGACGCCGTAAATGTCTGTAGCTTCCGGGGATTACCGCCCGCCCCCCCGACCCCTGTAATTTAGGCGTATATCAGCCACGTTGTAACCAGGAAAAAATCTTTAGGGGGAATGACATTTCGATTTTTTGTAATGGGTGAAAATTAACTTTTTTGCTATTTTAACACAAAAATTTGCGAAATAGCACATGCACATGCAAACATATTTAACCGGCCGAAAACATCAGAGCTCAAACTCAAGTTCAAATCACTAAGTCACATAGTTACAAGCTTATAGGGGTCTGGGGGCGGCAGCGTGACTGTGAGAAACTTTTGATTTTTAGGCCGAGTTTAGTCAATTGGAGACGTATATAAAAATACACATTGCTAGAGAGGGGTAGTCATCTCCATCACAACTGGCACTTGGCAGTAATATAAGTACTGTAATCGACTAACCGCTTCGTTAATCTTCTTCTCAAAATTTGAACATTTGGCCAAAGTTTGAACAATGAAAATTCTCCGGCTCCGGCACTTTTTTTGCCGGAGCCGGAGCCGGAGGCTCAAATCCGGCCGGAGCCGGAGCCGGAGCCGGAGCCTCCGGTCGATCGCTAATACTGGGGCTAATCATCGAAAATTATGACCAATATATACAGTCGTAATATCAGCCTGAAGTTTGATTGTCATAAAGTATATAACACATGATAATATACTTAATACAGCTTTGTTTGCAACATATTTAGCTCATTTATACTAAAAATCTTAATTTTGCCAACTAAAAAAAGAGGCGAATATGCATAGTTAAATTGAGCTTACATATCAAAAGTTTTAGTTTCTTTTTGCGTAGACAATAAATTTATTACATTTTTCTAAAAAAAATATGCATCATTACTTGTCATAAGTAGCGATTTCTAATGAAATCGAATGCCATAAATACGATCTGAAAACGTCACTGATGCTCAGCACCGGCACTGACAGTCAAGTTCGGTTTAAAAGTGCAGCTTTATAATTCCACAGTAGCAAGGATCATTTTATTTGATGCAAGCAACTAAGACTAACCTTTGCTGACTCACCTACTAAGCCTAACCTAAGCACTAAGCCTAAGTCTGAGGCCTAAATTAAAGAAAAAACTTGCTAAGAAGCATTAGGAAGAACTTTACCACACTAAAAAACCCTGACTAGCTTTATATTTTAAAAAAATTTGCAGCTATAGCCCGGAATTTCTACCGAACCGTACTTGAGCTGTAACGCTTCGATCAGCCTGGTCCTGGTGGCTTCAGAAAAAGTTCTGTAACTTTTCGAAGCCTGAACCGATTTACAAAATTTTTTCAGCATTACCTTAGAAGTTGCTCTTTCAATGGTAACAGCAGGTTTTCATTTGATTCAGTATCTTGACTTAATCCAATTTTGCGCAAAAAATTTCATGTAAAGTTTAATTTTTGGACAAAGTTTGATTTCCAGCTGAAGCTTCAATCCTACAAACTTCTAACGTAGCCTATTCGAAAGAGCGTTCAATTTTGACCCCCTCTAGGTTTGGGGGATATAGGGGGACTCCGGATCATTAGTCGATAAAATGCCGTTTTTCCGAGTTATTCGAGCCCTAAGGGTTTTAACACCAATAATTTCACTTCAGATTTTTATTAAAAGGGGCGACAGCTATTTTGAGGGCTAGAGATCAGATTGGGAGCATGGCTGACGATGGGGGTTTCATATTTTTATTAAAACATGGGGTATTAAGCGAACTAGATTCGAAAATAATTCCCCCCCCCCCGCTTCAGTCTGACCGATATTACGACTGTATTGGTGATAATTTTGGACGATTGGCCCAAATATATATATATCTAAAAATGATGATTTTCGACAAAATTTGAATTTTTTCGAAAAGCAATAAATCAACGTTTTTTCGCTTCAAAAGTGCTAAAAATGAACTCAGCGCAGGGTTGGCAAGTCTCGGGTTTGCAACCGAGACCGAGACCGAGACCGAGACCGAGACCAGGCAACCGAGACCACCCAAACGAGACCTACGAGACCGAGACCAGCCCTTGGAGACCTTTTTTTAAAATTTCAATTTTAGACAATTGAGGTATTTTGAAACGTGAAAAATTAGTGATTAAGTATGATAAAAGTGACCATTAGGTTGCGAGAAACATCATTATAAGCACCGGATGCACGAGAGTAATTGACAACCAGAGAAGAGGATCACTTTCCCGCTATTCTGACAACTTTTGGATATTTTTTTGAAGTTTCGCACAATTCCTAGCAGGGCGTTTGGGCGTTTTAATACAGGCATTTTGTAGTGCATACTGCATAGGTTGGCACTTTTGCAGTTTAACTCCGGTGCCAGCATAGAATCGTCCGTGCTCGTGCTACGATCAGAAGTTCTAATAGTGGCACCATCACGGACCAGAAGAGAAGAGTTTCTACCGCTGACTCAGTTATGTGGGGGAAAGCCGGAAGGCTTGTTGCCTCAACCCCAACCACCTTATAGCCAAAAATTTATATGATTGTAGTAATGTAGTGCCTAGGTTTTTTCAAATCCTTCATGTTTTGACATGCGGTAAAAGGTTGGGGCTCGCTCAAGAAAATTCAATTAAACTGCACACTCAGTTCGCGCTTGGTAAAGTTTCAGAAGCCAGCATTTTTTTTATTACAAATTAACTGCGAAGTTAGGACTATCTGGTAAATGATGGTCAGTATTTTACTTTTCACATATATATGCTTGAAGTTGAAAGGTTCCAGATAAGTCAGGCAACCCATTCTAGCTCAAACCTTAGTTCGAAACTCTAGCTTGATAAAACTAGGGACGGTGTATAATACAAAGTTTAAACTTGAAGTTCGCTAAAATTTGTCAGTGCAGTGACATTCCCTTTCTGTCAGTGCAGTGAGTCTCAGCGCCTGCGAAAACCTATAAAAATGTGACTTTACGATGAAATAATGTGGGTTTGAATTTTTCCCCTTCTGCCGAACCTGCACCCGCCACTATATATATATATATATACTTTGCAGCAGGGTTTTTTTTTCAAAATCGGCACTGTGTAAATGTTGTGTAAATTAAAAATTTGCTGTGTAAAATAAGGGTATGTTGTGTAAATTTTTAAAAGTGAGTATTTTAGCATTTTTTAGGTAAAAATTGACCGTTTTTTCACGTGAAAAGTAATATTTCGACTTTGAGACTCGAACTACATACGAAAACAAAAAATGAGATAATTGAAAATTTTTGCGTTTTTGTCAGTTCAAGTATCCGACACGCCAGGGCAAGCCCCCCTAAAATTTCGAAAAATCTGAAACAAGCCCTAACACACAGGCCGAGATCCTGTGTACATGCATGGTTCACACAGATAGAGAGTTGTTCTATCAGCCAGATCCTACTCATTTTTTTCAAATCCGGGTGTACAACTTTTACAGTAGTTTGACGCAGGATAAGAAATCGCACAGACAGGCTCAGCATGGCTGATTTTTCACTGTCAACTTTCAAGTGCATAAAAACGAATGCTAAAATAAAAAAATCATAAGCCGTTTAAGAGCAGAAACTGAAAATTTTTTGTTTTGGGGTCAAAACTTAGACTTAATTTTGTTAGGACAAAGAGGTCACGGGCACAAATCGCCACTTCCCGAATTTTTGTAATTTTTACAACCAAAATAGGCCGTTTCATCAATTTTTGGGGCAAAATGGGGCTGTGTAAATCAGTGTGTATTTTTATTTTTTGCTGTGTAAATTAGGCGGCCGATGTGTAAATACACCCTATTTTACACAAAAAAACCCTGCTTTGCAGTGTGCTTGTTTTATTTTCAGTTTATATTTTTCTTTGGTTCACGTCTGCTTGTTTATTTCCGGTTTGTTTATTAGTTTGTTCCATTGTGCTTGCAGTTTCAATAAATTCATTCTACATTGTTTCTATCCAAAAACAAAGATTATAGCCATTCGTGGCTTCAAAATTTGGCCTACGTTTACTTCCCAAAACACTGAAAATGCAGTTTTCAAGGGGTCATAGCTCAGAAAATACAAATTTGTGGATAGGGGTTCTATTACAAAAAATGCTTCCTTTGAGGTGCTCCACCTAAAAAAATAGGGCCACTCTTCCCCCCCCATATTGCACTTCTCTTTCGTATTCATAAATCCAAGCTTAGCTTTTTATCCAAGCCTTTTCGTATTCATTAAAGCTGGTATAAAAAGCCGGACTTATGGCACGGGCGTACCCAGGGGGGAAACAGGAAACTTTTTTGCAGGCTATATATTTTTAAGTACGAGCCCTCCCACACGTATATACAGCCCTTTTGTGTATTTGCAGGGAGAAGCGGATAAAGAGAACAATATGGATAATTTGAAGCACCAAATGAGTTTTTCGACTGGTCACAGAAGGGAAGTCGCAAAACGGTGCGTCTTATGCTGAACATACATAACGTGGTGCGGGAAAAAACCCTACGCATTTTGCGGTGGAAAAACCCTAGTGCTTCCTGGCCGAACCTTTATATAGACAGGACCCTGAGTGTGTAGATGAAAAGCAAATCCCAAACTCACTTACCACAACAATTTCTGTGCAGTTCTGAGTTCTGTAGCAATTTTTATATAAATAATATCAAAATTTTGCATGTTGAAAAATTCCAAAGTGACAAAATTTTCCAAAAAATGAAAAAATTGTCGCCAAACAAAATAGGGTTTTTCCTGCAATCGGGTTTTTACCCGCACCGGCGCCACTATATGGTTGAAAACCCTATTTTCAACTTTTCGGCTCGCCTGTGTTTAACATAAATGGGATCGATTAATGCTCGCGGCTGCCGACTGTTATAAGCTAAATCTTTTGGGCTTTGGCCAACTGTCGCACTGTTAAAACTAAATCTGCTCACTGCTTGCGTTTTTGAGAAATAAGTTTCGAAATGTCAGGGGCAAAAACACCTATGCGCCATGCGGGGAGTAAACTGCTACCAAGTATGAACTAGAATAAGTATAAACTCAATTTCATCGTGTTTACAGTTTTACAGCTTCTTGGGCTCCATTTTAGGCTAAAAAACCGTCTCATTTTTTCCCCGCAAAACCGGTTGGGTTTTTGCCTTGGACCTCCATTTAGTTTGATTTGTTATTAAACAGGCTGGCATATAAAAAATAACAGTGGCAGCATAACAATAAAAAATCAATAATATTTGCGCAAATATACATATAATTTTATATTTTAGAGTGTTTGTGAACAGATCTCTTCATTTGGAGAAAATTAAATTCTATGGCTTCGATATGGACTACACTCTTGCTGGTGAGCTGGACTAAAAATTTTTAATATGAGGAAGGGGATGCACATATATCAGGGATCGACGGAACCGGAACCACCAAACCTTGGACAAAGCGTCTTCCCTTTGGTTTTGTCTTGTCTATACATACATGCATTCAAACAGCACCAATGACCCCCCCCCCCCCCCGGCCCCCCCCCCCCCCCCCCCCCCCCCCACAAAATTCAAAAATCTTATATTTCTACCCCCCCGCCCCCCCCCCCCCCCCCCCCCCCCCCCCCCCCCCCCCCCCCCCCCCCCCCGGGCCCCCCCCCCCCCCATGCATTAGGGGAGATGGGGGGAACTGCCCAGCCCTAAATTCGAGGGGCCGGGGGATTGGGTCCCGAAAATTTGGGCCAAATAAAATTAAACTGACACTTTTTAGTAAATTTTACAAAATGTTGCTAAATTTAGGGTATTTTTTCCCGATCAGGGGGGAGGGTCTCAAAAAATTCCGGAGGGCCAGACTGCCGGAGACCACCCTCACCAAATTTTGACCCCGTTACATGTATGTATATATACATACACTAACCAACCAGGCAGGAGAACATACACCACCCAGAGGGCCAGAGCATATTCGCAAGTTGCTTGTGACTTGTGAGCGCTCTCCAAAAATTTGTCCTTATCCTGTTAAAGCCTTATTTCTTATCTTTCTTATTCTTATCCTGTAAAGCCCCTTATTTCTATTTCCTAAATGCAAAAAATTTAATTAAGGTTACCGTAACCCTATAGTCCGAAGGCCAAAACATATATACGCCGGCAGCTTAAATTTTGGTGTTCTAAGCTTAGTTAATTCAGTTATGTTTGTTTGTTTGTTTATTGACATAATTACCAGCATCTATATAATCCCAAAAACGAGACATTTTTTATTTATTATTTTGCTAGGATAGTTTATATCCTATTAATTATATTAATGCCTAAGCATAAAGGTGGGTGTGGTGGTGTGTTAGTTTGCTAAGGACTGACAGGACGGACTTTGGTTTGTTTCAGAGTACAAGTCTCCTCAATACGAACGACTGGGCTTCCAACTGATTGTAGAACGCCTCATTTCCATCGGATATCCCCCCGACCTCCGTCACTTTGACTACGATCCCAGCTTTCCTATTCGGTACTCTGGCAGTCCTTTTTATTACTATAAGGCCCGGTTCATACTCGTCTTTGTCCCTGTCCCTACTCTTTTGTCCTTGAGCGATTCCAAAAGAACTGCCAGGCCAAATAACCCAGCTTTTCACATGGATAACGCTGGGGTCACTTGCAGATTGTATGCAAAAAAATTAGCCAAAACGCTTGTGTCAATTCTTCACAGGAGCTGACCAAAATTTGTCCTTTTCCCTGTCCATTTGTCCTTAAGTATAAGTATGAACCGGACTTAATTCATACTATCTTTTTGGTACTGTGGTAATCCTTTTTATTACTATAATTTTACTATCTTTTTATTACGTTTTTATAAATGAATTTGTAGAATATAATGTATGTATGTTTTTAATGACAAATCAGTTAATCTGTATATACAGAAACTGTTTAACTGACTTTTAGCTAATCTCTATATATGTACATGAAGTTTTCTTGTTTGTACCAAAATGCCAATATTTCACTATTCAATCCACAGTTTTTTCATTTGCATTTTTTCACTTAAAAAGCTAGCTATATACCACTTTGTTGTTTATTGGTTACATTTTTATTTTTTCATAGCACCACGTTTATATTTTTTCATTATATAATAAAACAGCAGCAATTTTAGTTTTGTGTGTGAGTGGTTGTTGTGATTGCAGTGGCCTTTGGTTCGACACGCTGTATGGCAATCTTCTGAAGGTGGACGCCTACGGCAACATTTTGATGGGCGTGCACGGTTTTAATTTCCTCAAAAGGTAGGCCAGACCAGGGCTTAGCTGCAGCCAGCTGTCCTTTTAGTGTTGTCAAATTTGTCTTAAGGTTCAGTTTTGTATCGCTTACTCTGTAAGTATAATATTATGTTATCCTATAATTATTGTTCAATAAGACGTTCAATATTGTTCGATAAGACGTTCAATATTGTTCGATTTAATCATAAGGGTCCAAATATGTCAGTAGATCAGTCACTCTCAGTGCTATCAACTTGGAATGTTTTCATGTAAAGTTTGCTTGGATTTTTTTCGTTAAAAACTGGAAAGTAGGGATGGAACTATGGAAGTCTCGGTTTTTTTCCGAGATCGAGACCACGAAACCGAGACTACCGAGACCGAGACCAAATTCCGAGACCACCAAAACCGAGACTTTGGGTCATTTTTTGCCATTTTTTTACCTATTCATTTGATGACTTTTTACAAGTTTTTAGGTAAAATTAAGACCATAGTCAGACAGTTTATGTATATGTATATAACTAACGGCAAGATAACGACAATTTTGGTTACATTTTTGGTTCTTTGCCTCTATTATGTCTGACAATGTATTCTTGAATATTGTGAAATTTTTTGTCTCAAATTAGACGCAACTTGTCCTTGTTCTCGCCAGAAAATAGCAATTTTTAACACTGTTTGGTTCGAATTAAGTTAAAAATCGCTCCGATTTTATTGGAAACCAATGTCTTGGGCTTAGAAATTAATTAGATTTGCGTGCGGTGACGCTCTTTCATTGTCTTTGAGTGGGGCGGCCCCCTCAATTCCCTGGGACTAAGTTTTAGTTGGGTAGAGTCTTCCCTTCTCATCTCCTGAACTATATATACATGTGTCACGACATGGTTCTGAGTAGTGCGTTGGGTTGTATATACTGTCACAGATTTTTGTTTTTGATTTTTGCTACACCCATACTATATAATTGGAATTTACAGTTAACTATGTGAAGCCACCAATTGGCATAAGAAAGTTGACCAGCAAAACACTACAAAGAATTAAATAATGTCACACATGGACTGGAAAGATAGTATGAATTAACAAACCTAATCACAAACATACATTTTAATGTGTATACTGTGTTTACGGAATACTGATAAACTAAACAACCACACCACGATAAAGTTTTTTTCGGGAAAAATTGTCAGAATCTCACTGTTTGGTGTGAAATTTTGATGAAATACAAACTTTCGAAAAAAATTTTCTGCCAAAAATATAAACCAAAGGGGGGGTTACAGGGAAATTTTCCACAGAATTGAAAAACCGAGACCGGGTACAAACCGAGACTTTTGGACTACCGAGACCGAGACTGGGCTAGTCTCGGGTTTTGACCGAGACCGAGACCGAGACTTCCTCCATCCCTACTGGAAAGGATATATAAACCTTGAGGCTTATTGCTTTATCTGATTAAGGTGGTAGTGTCGCCAAAGCATGTTTGCTCATTGGTTCAAAAAGAGAGCTTTTTGCTTTGAAATTCCACGTTGACTGAGAAAGTAGTGCAATGTTGGCAAATTAGAACTTCCAAACTTTAGACTACCAACATCGACGAATATCTTGGACCAATCATCATTCGCAAGTAAACGGTTACCGTTTTGTTGAAAAATTATTTTTGCTTATTTGTTTCGTTTCAGAAAGGAAATCGAGGAGCTCTATCCGAATCGCTTCCTTTTGTTTTCCAAAGAACGGGTCTACATTCTGAACACCCTCTTCAACCTTCCAGGTATATACGTATGCAAGAAGGAATTGGGAACACCATATACATCACATTGTTGCCTACGGGGCAGTTTATACTCTACACCGCGGGGTCGGCGAGTGGGTATATACTACAGCCGGCATGGGCTGCCCCCCCCCGTTCATGGGGGGGGCGACCAAACTGGGGGGTGGCGGGCGCACCGCTTTCCCGATAAAACTGTATTTTTAGGCGAAAAATTGGTTCTTATGCGTTAAATGTTACGTTTTTATACGTTATTATATTATATAGCTACACTGATACCAAACTGGATAAAAAAGAACCCGAGAACCAACGCGACATCACTACAGCTTAAAAGTTCCTAAAACGTCCTTTTCAAAAAAAGATCGGCCTATAGGGATGGCACCAAGGGCGGTTCCAGGGGGGGTGCAGGGGGTGTGCACCCCCCCTTTTGGTCGGAAGGGGGGGGGGGTGCAGCAGGTAGATGTTGAAATGTGCCTGCCGCAATGCAACTAATTTTTTGCAAAAACCAAAAATTCGCTAGCTTCTGGGGGCTGCCGACTTTCTCATTGAGGATTAGCAGTGTTCATGATAGACTGCTTGTTCACGCGTCAACTCTGAAGACTTCAAATGTGCTTTACCTCTAGGTCTTGCAGACTAATCCGAAGGTTTGTAGTCCAAAACCCACCGACTAGGTTTCACAGTATCTCTTTGAGCAAAAAGAGACTAAAGTGACGTGTTTACAATGTGTTCCTGTACGTACTATCCATTATCCAGTACTTAAGCACTTTATCTAACGGCGTCGGTAAATGGATACCACAAGTATATCGTGGGAAGGTACCTGAAGTTTGCGAAGGGCATTTGCCTGAGGGCTGGTCTCTTCTCCATGGCGTAGTCCAAGGGCGTACCCAGGGTTTCCCCCCCCCCCCCCGCCGAATTTTTTTCCCAGTGAATTTTTACACAATGGTCCACCCTTTGGTTTTTACTACCATCCGAAAAATATTTGAGATAACGTCTCCAGTTGCCCAAATTTGGCCTATTAATTGAAAAAACCTCCATTTTTTTCTGGGGGTTGTCGCGCCCAGACCCCTGCAACTTTGTGGCGCAGTGATCTTGCGTTTGTAATGCGAACTGGATAGGCCACTGGTGTAGTCGCTTGCGACGTGACGCTCAGATTTATATCAATATCACGTCACATTTAGGTCCGTAACGTAAACTAATTTTTTTGAAAATCTAAAAATTTCTTAGCCTCTGGGGGCTGCCGCCCCCAGACCCCTGCCAACCAATTGCTTAGTGCTGAACTGTAATTTTGATGTCACTATTAACGCTACGGCGTACTCAAACTGGTCTCGTAACAATGCGGAACCATAGAAAGAACTAAAAAAATTTCGAAGCTGCACCCCCCCTTTTCAAAATCCTGGAACCGCCCCTAGATGGCACCCCAAACTGATGAAATGAGGGACCACAAACTGGGTGGGGGGCTTCGGACCAAACGGGGGGCTCCCCCCTCCCCCCCCACTAAAAATACGCCAGCACGAGAATGCAAGAAATTAAAGGGGTCTGTGTAGGTAGATTACTTGAGGGAATGGTCCCCCTCCACTATACATGTAACGGGGTCAAATTTTTAGGGGGGGGGCTCCCCGGCCAAAATGAGCAGCACAAAGACGAACTAATTGGAAAAATATTTTCCCATTCCTGATTGCATTTGGATTGGGCGATTTTGGCCTTTAAATGTAGGCTCTTTTAGTCTTCTGTCCCAGTTTGTGAACACGATTCGAAATTAGATATTGGGTGTATTTTAACGAAAAATTATGGAATGGTTAGCTATTTTTGGATGATATTGCTGTAAATTGCAATGCGTATTATATATTTTCAAAATTAAAAATTGAAGATATGTCACGTCTAGGTTTTTGAAACATTTTTCGAGCAATCCGAAATAAATTGCTCGGCCGAAAAACTTAAGCCTTGGTATTATGATTATTACGTTGCTTAAAATAATTGTTAGCTTTCTGTCGGTATTGCTCATGATAGCTTATATCCTATTAGTTAATTTTAGTGTTGGAAGTTTAATTTTGTTTGCAAGTCAAAGACTGTCTGTGGTTTATACGGTTCTAAGACTGACTGTTGAATATATATGGTTCTGTGAAACAGGAAAAGTATATATTGTACTATAAACTTTTTATTATTTGTGCTGATAACATTTCTATACACTAAAGTAGGGTAGTTTTTGCTGCATGTTCAAATTGCAGAAACTGTATACAATATTGTCTGGCGTGAAGTTAGTAAACATTGCCGACTTATTTCATACGTATACACAACGTCTTAACATTATAGGTACATAGTGTACTTTGTTGATAATTATTAAGTGTGAAAATTAAGTTTACTTTAAAATTAATTACATATTTGTTTACGCATTGTTTGCTGTAAGACAATTTCTTCCTTTACATTATATTATGGTTTATCTATGGCAGTTTTGTAACATTGTTCTAATTGCAACAGGAACAGATCAACGTGTACACTATATACATACACAGTGGCGTAGCCAGGAAAAAATTTCGGAGGGGGGAATGACTTTTCGATTTTTTGAAATGTGTTAAAATGCACGTAATTGCAAAATGCAAAAAACGACACATTAGCATATTTCGTTCAAAAACAACGCTAATTTTTTGACCAGAGCGGCATCGAACGTAAAATTGGAGCTCAAAACACCAAAAGTTACAAAACTGCTGGACGGTCAAGGGTCCAGAAGCTGGCAAATTTGAAAACTTTGAGAAGATTTATGACATTACGAGCCGCAAATTTAATAAAAATGTCATTTTAGCTGCTATAAAACAGCTAAAAGATACATTTAACAGTGTATTAAGCGAATGAATAGTGCACAATGCACTGATACACACGTGGACACGCTTTAATGGAACACAAAAGCAAGAAACGAAGCACAAGGTTGCAGGGGTCTGGGGGCTGCAGCCCCCCAGAAAAAATTTGAGGAAATTTTTGATTTTTAGGCCAAATTTGGTCAATTGGAGACGTATCAGAAATTTTTTCCGGTCGGACCATAAAAACCAAGGGGGGACCCTTGTGTAAAATTTCAGTCGGAAAAAATTTCGGGGGGGGGGAGGAATACCCCCCATCCCCCCCCCCCCTGGCTACGCCCCTGACATACACATACATACATGTTAGGATTTCGTTAGACGGTTTAGAGTATATATAGTGACCACATTTTATCGAAAACGTAAATAACGTACATATCATGCTAGTTATGGAGCATATACGGAGTAATATGCAATACTTTGACGTTCTAGTAACAACTAGTTTGACACTTATATGTATATACCTATCTAAATATCTAATCTAATCAATTTAAATCTGTTTACGAATGTTGGGAGAAATTATTTAGTTTTAGAGCCCAGTCAGTTTAATTACAGTATCTAATCAAGGTCTGGCTAATGTAGACTCGCTTGGGTAGGGTGCGGTAGTCTTACATAAAATGGCAAAAAACTTAAATTGATTGTGACAAATTAGATTTGGCAGTTTTTTAATGCTTGCAAAAATCTGGGAGACTGGAATTTTCCGTCTGACCGCAGAAAAAATATATGCCAGGTTAGTGCCTGGTAGGTTCGGTTATGTCACGGGGCTGCGATGTTTGTCAACAGCCAGGTGTATATACGTACGTACGCACACATAAATTGTCACATGTGTACGTACATTCTATATGCGTATATATTAAACAAGGGGTATAATCTTTTAGCAGCTGTTTATTTTCTTGGCTTTTTATCAGATATTCAAAATAGTACGTATATGTAGCAGGGCCGCAACCAGGTTTAACTTCGGAGAGGGGGCGGGAAAAAAGTGTGATTTCCCGGTCCTGAAAATTCCCGAAAATGAAAGTGTTTTGATTTGCAGATATATTTTATTTGTCTAAAATCTCTCCAGATTGTTGGAGTGGAGGGGGGCTGCGAATGGCATTTTTTCGTAAACTCGTCACTTATCTGCGTTTGTTGGATCTGGATTTTTTTGTCACCTTTTTTACCTTCAGCAGTACGAATTTTTCTGACTTTAGTGGAGCAAAGTTTTCGATAAAGGGTCTTTTTACTATTGTACCTTATTTTTTTGCATTTGAACAATTCCACACATATATACATATTCATACAATCTGCACTCAACGAATGGCCAGTTTTACGAAGCATTTTTTACCAATACAATGGCGAAAATCGTCAAAATACGTATTGTATGCTTTTTAGGCAGGACTAGGTCAATTGTCATATTTTTTGGAAAGTGGGGGTAAGGTGCTAGGGATCTGAGGGACTGATAGTGATGAGGTCAATAGGGGGATACAAATGTATAATATATTGTGGCCCAAGTCAGGCCATATATATTGCGAAGAATCGTTGAAGACGCTGTCACTGAAAAATGAAAATGGCCCAATCAGTGGATACATTGATGTCGCATAAGCAAGCAAGCCAAGATACGTGTATTTACTACACAGTACACACACACACACACACACACACACACATATATATATATATATATATATATATATATACATACATATATATATATATATATATATATATATATATATATATATATATATATATATCAGTCAATTTCTGATAGGGTCGAACTTTGGCCGGATGACCTCAAAAATCGATTTCGCTAATTTTCACATATTTTATAGATACTAACTGGGTCATAATCGTGCTGAAACGGTTTTGCCCAAAAATCAAGGCAGGCTGAGATATGGCGACTCAAAGAATTTTTTTGAAGGTCAATTTTCCTTCATTGAACTTTCAGCATTCAAATGAACGACTGTACGTTTGTGTTTTTTGGATCAAGTTGATATTTGGCAGTAAACATGACTAATATAATTCATTTTAATTGTAATAGTAATGGGTTATATGCTTCAATAATTTTGACGTTATAAGCTTTTGAACGACGGCGGGTCAAAGATTTCACACTATCCCTAATGAACGTTTAGCCTTGTAGCTCATACAATACTTTTGGGAAACACACAGTTCTTGCTATGTGAAAGGGCAATTTATAGGGCTATGATATGTTAGTAAAATAGTAAAGATCGAGGAAGACCTGCGCATGCTACAAGCGAAAGTCCATACCCACCTCACAGCATCATTATATTGGCTGGCCGCTATTAGTGAAATGCTGACTAAGACCACTTGTAATTGACAGCTATTGCCTACAATAGCAAGTACTATGTGATAGCTACGTATAGCTGTGCTTTAGTTGTGGTCTTATAGCAACTGTTTGTATTGGTACAAAATTTGTCAAGTTTTACCAATGACCATCTATTTTCATGTTTGAGAATTTATTTATTTGCTCATAATTTTCGGCACGGCCGCAGGTGGCTTTGCCTTGGCCTTACTCTATTGTGTCAAACCTGTAGCAAGTCTAAATACTTACTTCAAGTCTGACACTGACAATATTACTAAATAAAGTGCGGTAATGAATGACGACGAGCCATAAACTTCACGTTCACACTAACCCAAATGGCCGCTTAACGTAGCTAATCAAATGCTTTCGTAAAACACACAGTTCTTGTTATGTGAAAAGGCTTTTGTTGAGACTATGCTGTGGTAACTAAATAATAGAGATTGAGGAAGACCTCTGCAGGCCACTAGTCACAACATCATCGTTTTCGCTGGTGGTAAAGTCCTGGCTGACCACCTACATAGTCAGAATTATTCGTATCCTCAATTTATTATAAACAATGTTGTACAATGTGCATTAATAAAAATACCTCTCAGTAGTTTCTATAAATCTAAAGTTGTCTATTAAAAGCGTTCAATCTCAATTAGTTTATTTATGCAGAAACTTAAAGAAAAACGAACCAAATCTGCCCCCCGATGCCCGTAAGTACACAAAAAAATGGGTGAAAACCACCATCAATGAAAATTTCTGGATAATAAAAAACAATTCCTCTATTTATTACTATTTTACTAACATACCATAGCCCTATAAATTGCCTTTTCACATAGTAAGAACTGTGTGTTTCCCGAAAGTATTGTATGAGCTACAAGGCTGAACGTTCATTAGGGATAGTGTAAAACTTTTGACCCGCCGTTGTTCAAAAGCTTATAACGTCAAATTATTGGAGCATATAACCCAGTACTAATACAATTAAAATAAATTATATTAGTCATGTTTACTGCCAAATATCAACTTGATCCAAAAACACAAACGTAGAGCCGTTCATTTGGGTGGTTGTGGGTGATACCGTAGCGCACCTACCTTCCTTTGATTCCGAAAATAATTTGTCAAAAATTGAAATTCCACCCTAGCATGACGATCATTTTCCGCGCCCATGCTTAGAGCTCTCAGCTAATATCGCAACTGCTCCTTCGACTAGGCTCACGCGCCGAGGCCGCTATACTTACATCTGACCCGACGCGAACCGAACACCAGCAGACCTCCCTCCCCCACCTACACGAATATATAGCGACTCCCGCACCTACGAACCCAAGCGAACCAGCCCAGCTTAGAGAGCATCCCTCCCCCAGCCAACCAAACCGCAGCGCCCAGTATAGCGTCCGGCGCCGCCGACACCGACGAAAAGCACCAACTTACATACGCCAGCGAAGAGCGCAGATACAGAGCACGCCCGAAGCCTATGCTCCTGACGAGCAGATAGAGAACGCGCATACGAACGCAGAGGAGCCCACAGCCGATACGCCCGGCTGATAGAGACCTAACGCAGCCACAGCCTAAACGCCCAAAAGAAACACGAACACTATAAACAATACATAAAAAAACAACACAGCCAACGCGAAAACGAAGATAACAACGAGCAGACAAACAGCACACCGCCACACGCACGCACACAGACACGCACCAGCCCCCCCCACAGCCCTGCTAGAATATAATGAGCGTTAATTCACATTGTTAAAAATATTGAAAGGTAAGTGGAGTTATGAATAAGGGAGTAAGGGAGGGTCTCCCAAGTGAGGCCTTACCAAGAGTACATAGATATCCACTTTATATAAGAAGAGTGAGACACTCTCCAGCCTGCCTATGTTCTAGCACAGGCAGATGCGCTGGTCGTTTTCAGGCTACATGTTGACATTCTATGCAACATGTGACTGGTCAATCAGCGCGTAGATTCCCTGCGTAACACACTTTAGTATATAATCGCTGATGCGTTGATAAGCATTAAAATCGGGCTAAAAGCGTAATAAATTATTATTTATTCATAGTCTGCTTGTAAAAATATTAAAAAAGGTTTGCAAATACCTTTAGGAGATATTTTGGCAAATTTTCAGCGAAATTGATTGAGAAACTTTGAAGAAATTCAGAAAAGTTTATATCTCAAAAGTTTCTCAATCAACTGAAAAATTGCCAAAAATACTCCGAAGGTATTTGCAAACCTTTTTTAATGTTTTTACAACCAGACTATGAATAAATAATGAGTTATTAACCTATATTCCTATCCCGTTTTATGATTGGAGCACGTGCACAGGCGTCTGCCAATCAGAGAGTCGCTTCCCATCGGCCAGTCACATGTTGCATAGAATGTCAAAATGTAGCCTGAAAACGACCAGCGCATCTGCCTGTGCTAGAACACAGGCAGGCTGGAGAGTGTCACACTCTTCTTCTATATAGACTATAGAGTGAGACGCTATTATGTACTCTTGGCCTTACAGATCTTCCCCTCATGAATTGTGCTCCTGCACAATTAGGCAAGAAGCGAGAAAACCGTAAGCCGACACAGGTGGGGTGTTAGGGGTGGGAGTAGGGTAAATTTTGAGAAGATTTGAGGAAGAATTTTTACCCCGGAGGGCTCTTCCCCTCCTCACTTATGAATTTGCCCACACAATTTATACCCAAGTATATACCAAGACAACATAATATATATCATGCAAAATACATACACAATACACACAGTCACTAGACAAATCACTGATGAGTTCTGGCTGAAGTGGGTTAGTTGGTTCCTGATAAGTGAGGTTACTTGGACTAATTTAGCAAATGTACAAGGCAATGATTAGTGTACAAGATCACGAGTATGACGAGAAAGTTCAAAATAAGGCAAGTACAGCTCTAGTAAATGGCACAAGGCAAAGTACAGTTAGTATACAGTATGTACAAGGCTCACAGTTCCCAAAGTTCACACAGTCCATACAGTTCACAGTTCGCAATCCT